>SJXQ01002473.1:320529-346467 GCA_006408695.1 Aepyceros melampus
CCGGTAGGACGGGGCGCCCAGGGGACTTGCCGGGCTCCTCGCAGGACAGGCCCGGGTCGGAAGCCGCTTCTCTGCCTGCTCGGGATTACCTGCCCGAGCCGGCCGCTTACCTCGTTCGCTCCCTTGTGAAGCTCGGGCTTCCTGTGTGTTCCATCTCCTAGGAAACGGCGGGCGTGCGTCTGCCCCGCGCCGCCCGCCCGCTTACACCCCGCCCACGGGGCGGGGCTGAGAGGGAATGCCCCGCCCACAGGCGCTGCCCCGCCTCCTAGGGGCGGGGCCTCCGGGAACGCCTGGAAGCCGCTGGAGTTCCTGTTCTGCTATTTCATTTGGGGCTTGGAGCAGTCCTGATTACCTTTGCACTTATTTATAAGAAGTTGGGTTGTTTGCCCTTTGTTTGTTCCCACTCGTTCTATAAAGTCTTGATTCGTTAATCTGCTTCCCAGGCTTGTGAAGAGCAGTTCAGTTCAGTTCAGTTCAGTCGCGCAGTCGTGTCCGACTCTTTGCGACCCCATGAATCGCAGCACGCCAGGCCTCCCTGTCCATCACCAACTCCNATTGCAATTCTTTATATCGGTCAACTTCTCAGGTACATGTTAACTCCTGGGCCACACTTCTGAATTCATTTTCACTCATTTGCTCAAAAAATTTAGTACCAGTCACGGTGTTCAGTTCAGTTCAGTTCAGTCGCTCAGTCGTGTCCGACTCTTTGCAGCCCCATGAATTGCAGCACGCCAGGCCTCCCTGTCCATCACCAACTCGGAGTTCACTCAAACTCATGTCCATCGAGTCAGTGATGCCATCCAGCCATCTCATCCTCTGTCGTCCCCTTCTCCTCCTGCCCTCAATCCCTCCCAGCATCAGAGTCTTTTCCAATGAGTCAACTCTTCCCATGAGGTGGCCAAAGTATTTTGAGTTTCAGCTTTAGCATCATTCCTTCCAAAGAACACCCAGGACTGATCTCCATTCGAATGGACTGGTTGGATCTCCTGCAGTCCAAGGGAATCTCAAGAGTCTTGTCCAACACCACAGTTAAAATCTGCACTGTTTCCCCATCTATTTCCCATGAAGTGATGGGACTAGATGCCATGATCTTAGTTTTCTGAATGTTGAGCTTTAAGCCAACTTTTTCATTCTCCTCTTTCACTTTCATCAAGAGGCTTTTTAGTTCCTCTTCACTTTCTGCCATAAGGGTGGTATCATCTGCATATCTGAGGTTATTAATATTTCTCCCTGCAATCTTGATTCCAGCTTGTGCTTCTTCCAGCTTAGCGTTTCTCATGATTTATTCTGCATATAAGTTAAATAAGCAGCGCTCAGCTTTCTTCACAGTCCAACTCTCACATCCATACATGACCACTGGAAAAACCATAGCCTTGACTAGACGGACCTTTGTTGGCAAAGTAATGTCTCGCTTTTGAATATGCTATCTAGGTTGGTCATAACTTTCCTTCCAAGGAGTAAGCGTCTTTTAATTTCATGGCTTCAGTCACCATCAACAGTGATTTTGGAGCCCAAAAAATACTGTGGTAAATTATAAGATAAATGGGTTAATGGTGAATAAATAAATGAGTTATAGTAACTAGCCTCGAATTGTGAGAGAAGGGCACACTTGTGTTTCTACCAAGAAGCAGCTCAATTAACTAGCAAAAAGGCCCATAAATTAGAAGCATGAGACATGGGGTAGTGATATACCTGCTAGCAATTATCCATTATGCGTCAAGGCTGTGGAATAATGACAGGGTAGCAGGACAGACAGTCATGGTTCTCTCACAGCTTAAAGTGAAAAAGATGGGGTAAGTATTAATAAGAAGTGTTAAGTTAGATTATGGAGGTCTTGTAGCCCATCTATGAACCTTACCAGGCAGTAACGAGAGAACTATGAAGAACTTTCTACAGAGGAGTGACATGTTCACTTTTGCATTTCAGAAAGATCACAAAAGCAGAAGTCGGTAAGGTAGATTTCAGCAGTGAGTCTAGAAGCAAAAGAATAAAAAGGAGGCTATGGCAATTGATCAGGAAGAAGTGGTGGATCCAACTGCAGCAGTAATGACAGAGACAGAGCAAGGGATATTTAGGAGTTCAAATTGACAGGACCATGTGACTTAGACGAGTGGTGCCATCCTGGCACTGGGACCCTCTGCACCTGCCCCAGGGTGGTCCCAGAAGTTTCAGGCAGAAGCCAGGGAGGGCTCACATGGAAGAGATCAAAAGACATTGAAGCCGAAACACTCAATGGGAACTTTGGCCAGGAAGAATCCCTATGGATGATTTTGATCGCCTTGAAGGGCCACAGGGCAGGGTTGGGAACCTGAGACCTGGCCTGTCTGTCAAGGAGCAGCTACTTCACTGCACTGTGTTTACACAGACTATCCAGTTCATTTCATAACTTTCACAAATAAGTCTAGAATCTGTCCTTTTTCACAGGAAGTCATAATTATATCACCTCAAGTGTGTTTGCTTCTGTCAAAAGAATTTGTGGAGCTGATCTTTATCAATATGTTTCTAGGTTCAGCAACTTTGTTTATGTTTTATACACTGACTTAGATGATTCTACGGTAATACGATATATCATCAAATTTATGCCCAAAAGGAAGTTCAAAAGCTCTGAAAAAAAAATTTTTTTTAATACTAGAGGGACATTGTAAAGACAAGTGACTATTGAAATCCCAATTTTCATTCTCACCTTTTTTCATTTATTAAAATGCGTACTTTTTGATCTGGATCACTGTGGGATACTGGGGAGGAGGTTAAAGTTTAAAAACTCAGGAAATCAATGCAGCTTTTTAAAGCATGAGAAGTAACTGTAAACTTCATGTTTTAAAAACACCACACATATGTACAATGGAATATTACCCAGCCTTAAAAAGGAACACATTTGAGTCAGTTCTAATGAGGTGGATGAACCTAGAGCCTATTATGTAGAGTGAAGTAAATCAGAAAGAGCAAAACAAATATTGTATAGTAATGCATATATATATGCAATCTAGAAAGATGGTACTGATGAACCTATTTGCAGGGCAGCAATGGAGATGCAGACACAGAGAAAAGACTTGTGGACACAAAGAGGGAAGGAGAGGGTGGAATGAATTGAGAAAGTGGCCTTGAAACATACGTATTACCATATGTAAAGCAGATAGCCAGTGGGAACTTGCTGTATGACACAGGAAGCTCAAACCCAGTGCTCTGTGACAACCCAGTGGGGTAGGATGGGGTGTGAGGTGGGAAGGAGTTTCAAGAGGGAGTGGGCATATGTATACCTATGGCTGATTCATAGAAACCAGCACAATATTATAAAGCAATTAGCCTCCAATTAAAAATAAAGAAATTTGAAAAATAAAAGTAAAGACCGACATCATCAGTAAAAAATAAAAACATGACACAAGTCTTTGATTGATAACTATAACTTTTAATTGGCTCCATACAGATGGAAACGTTAGAGGTATTTATTTAGATGGTTTATTTACTTATTTAGTTAATTGTTTTAGGCATATTTCCCATGGCCTGCAGGATCTTAGCTGCCCAATCAGGGATTGAACACAAGCCCTGGCAATGAAAGCACTGAGTCCTAACCAGAGAATTCCCTTAATTTTTTAAATTCACTTTTAAAAATTCACTTTTAAAGATGGGTTTGGAAATAAACCGAAAAATAAATAAAACAAAATAAAGGACTGTCCTAGTGGTCCAATGGAGAAGGCAATGGCACCCCACTCCAGTCCTCTTGCCTGGAAAATCCCAGGGGCGGAGGCTGGTGGGCTGCGGTCCATGGGGTCGCGAAGTCAGACACGACTGAGCGACTTCCCTTTCACTTTTCATCCTCATGTATTGGAGAAGGAAATGGCAACCCACTCCAGTGTTCTTGCCTGGAGAATCCCAGGGACGCGGGAGCCTGGTGGGCTGCCGTCTGTGGGGTCGCACAGAGTCGGACACGACTGAAGCGACTTAGCAGCAGTGGTCCAATGGTTAAGACTCTGGGCTCCCATTCTAGGGGGCAAGGTTTCGATCGCTCATCGGGGAAGCAAAATCCACACAGTATGCCCCCCCCAAAATAAATAAAGATGAACTTGTTTTAGTTTTGCCATTAGTTTTGGGGTATAGTCTTTGGACCTAGGATATAAACTTTATGCCCTGTGGCCCTTCTAGAGTTCTGATGGAAGGCCTACAGTGTTTGCGGTCTCTTCCAACTTGGTGAGACTAAACACTACGCTCGGTCTCCCTAGCCCCCAGCAGACAACGCGGTTGCTCTGCTTCTGCAGTTTTTTCCAGCTGTTGCTTTAACAGTTTCCTTGAAGTCTTGTCTAAACAAGCACAGGTCAGGGGTCAGCCAAGAGTTTTAAAGTGAATTTGTACCCAGATTCTGGGGACTTCCTCTCTGTGGCTGCTCTGTGGTTGCCGGCTCAGTTTCCAGCTGCGCCGGCATCTCTAGCCTCCATTCTCTGCCAAGCCAGATGCTCTGCGGTCTTCTGCTCCGGTTCTAGCGCCCTGCTGGTGTAGACTGGGACGCACCCTGAGGAGACACCGGACACGCTCTGCGTAGCCCTGGACGCCAGTCATCCTGGTTCTCTTCCCTCGGGGCTCCGATCCCTGCCACGCCCCCAATTTCTATTTGACCTTGGTGGTTTTTCCAGGGCCTTCAAATATTTAAGCTTTATATTTGTCCAGAGTTTACAACCGCCACCTGAAGGAGAGTTAGTTCAATACGAGCCACTCCACCCTTTCCAGAGCTAGACATTCAACAATTTACTTTCAAGTGTTGATACTTCAAATATTGCAGAGCAATGTTGTATTCTTAAATATTCCTATTTGTAATCTGATGGACTGACATGTAGATATATAACAGCAAAATGGCAAAATATGTGTTCTAAGCCCAGCGTAGCTTCAGGATTGGCAGTGGTTTAATGTTATCATTATCTGGGGAGTTCCCGTCTATAAATCCTCATCCTTGTACTTTCCATAAACTGTGTCATGCTCAATAATCAATTTTTCAAAGCTTAAACCTTAATTGATGTTTCTTTCAATTCTCCTCACAGGAGGGAGTGTTGAAAAGTATGTATATTTTTAAACTACCTGTATGTTCCTTATCAAAGATTAGGAGCATATCCTTAGTTACATGATTCCTATCAAGACCATGGCTGACCTAGCAGCCTTGAGGTTCTTTTGAGACTATATTTCACATTTTGAGCTCTTCATTTCCTAGGAAGATAAGCACTCTTGAAGAAGATGTCATTACATGGCCTTCTTAGAGCTTCCAATTGATAATACATTGTAAGCCTAAAATCAGTTGAGAACCTCTGAACTTCTTAGTATTTAAAATTGACAATAAAATAATTGAGAAATAAAGCAAGAAAAATTTAGCACTTGTATATATGTCCTATTTTCCAAAAATTGTATTCTGTTTAAAATTTTTTTTCATAAAGTATCTTTTTTAAAAATTGAAGTATGGTTGATTTACAATGTTCTGTTAGTTTCTGGTATACACCAAAGTGATTCAGAGATAGAGACTAGATTCTCTTTCAGATTCTTTTCCATTATAGATTATTGCAAGATAGTGAATGTGGTTCCCTGGGCTGTACCTTGTTGTTTATCTGTTTTATATTTTGTATCTGTTAACCTCCAATGCAGTGCAGTTAGTACACAGTCACATCTCACTCTGGTGATCTCTTGGGCTGTAGCCCACGAGGCTCCTCTGTCCATGGTATTTTCCAGGCAAAAATACTGGAGTGGATTGCTTTTTCCTCCTTCAGGGGATCTTCCCAACCCAGGGATCGAACCTGTGTCTCTTGTGTCTCCTACTTTGGCAGGTGGATTCTTTACCAATGCACCACTTGGGAAGCCCTTGTTAATCCACAATTCCTAATTTATACTGCCCTCCCTGCCTCGCCACACTTTCCCCTTTGGTAACCGTAAGTTTGTTTTCTAAGTCTGTGAGTCTATTTCTGTTTTGTGAATAAGTTCGTTTGTATCATTTTTTGAGATTCCACATATAAGCAAGGTCATATGATATTTATCTTTTTCTGTCTAACTTACTTCACTTAGTATGATAACCTCTAGGTCCATCAATTGCTGTAAATGACATTATTTCATTCTTCAAAAAGTAACTTTGGTGTTCCAAACAAAGGGGTTAGTGGGCCAATGACTGTTGGTGTGTTGTTCATGAGTAACTACTAGTGATGATACTTTATATTTGAATAGCACTTTACAACCTGGCAATGGCAAGTTTGATTGTACGTTGATGATTCCCAAACTTGTATCTCCAATTCTCTGCCTCCATCTTGGACTCTAGACCCATATATCCAATAACCTGCTCAACACTTTACTGAGAAATCTAGTAGTTTGAACGGAACATGTTCAAACTCAGCTCCTAATAGTCTCTCCTTGCCTCACTTCCCCAAAGTGTTCTCCCTTCAGCCATCCCTATTGTTGAGGCAGTCTGAAGCCGAGCTGGAAAAGAATTTTCAGACATAGAGTCCTGCAGAAAGCAGTGAGTTTATTAAGGACAAAGTACAGAGTTAACGAAGGCGCTAAAATCCAGTAGGCTGACCTCCTATCAGACCAGTGAGAGCTTATAGCCTCAAGACAAAGAAAATTCCTGCTGGAAGGTTGGTATTAGGTGATTAGTTTGGGTGCTACAGGGTGACTACTATGGGTGGGCATTTTTGCCTAATTTGGGGTCAGGAAGCCTGCTAGAGATGATAAAGGGGGAGGGCCTTTGGCAATGGTTACAAAGGGGCTTGGTCAGTTCTGGAGGTGACCTTGGTTCTGGTCTCTGCTTCTGTGACCTTGGTACAGGGCCTTGCACCTGTGTCCTTGAGGCAGACTCAACACCTATCTCAGTTGATATAGATCACCACTGCAAGCATCCAGTAAAAAAAGGATAATTCATCATTCCTTACTCCTTTTCTACTTTTTCTTTTCTTTTCTTTTTTTTTGGTGGCACCATGCAGCTTGTGGGATCTTAGTTCCCTGATCAGGGACCAAACCCGAGCTCCCTGCAGTAGAACCTCAGAGTTCCAACCACTACACTACTAGGAGAGATCCCATTTCCACATTTTAGAATTGATTTCTTACTTAGTTCAGAATTTCCCTTGGAGAGCACTTAAAGAGTAAGAGATAATTGTGGAGACTCAAATTATATTTATCTATTCTTTTCTGGATTACCTAGATATATTTATATTTTTGAGGACAACTTTTACATTTACAGTCCAAAGAATATTCTAGAAACTCTTTTGGAATGTCTGATGTTACTAGTCAGCAGCCATTTTTGATTTATGATCTATTACAAATACCTGAGAAATCACCTTGAAATTATTTTCCTGGCATCTGCACAACTGATACAGGTCACTGATAACATTAGTTATTCTGTCACCACTTGCTACACCCTTCAGGTTCAGCAAATCCTTGGTATAACATTTCACAGATTCAAGGCATCTTGTCCTCATTAAAGAAATGAATCTCCAGGGTCTCATGAAAATCGTGAGTATCTCTTCAGTGTTTTCCACCAGCAGTGCAGTGTGAAGCAATATCATTAGCTATTAATACCGAATATAGCAAAGCAAGAGTTCCAGAACAATATGCTACATTTACCATGCTGAGGAGTAGACAAAGTCTTACAAATATGAACTTTGCATATAATTCGTTCTCTTTTCTTCTCCACATAAAATGCATCTTAGTTTGTTAATTCATAATCTTGTCTAGCTTCAAATTATACTAATTAAATTTTGTCAAAACAAGCTAAGCTTTTATTCCATTAAAAAATTTTTTTTATTGGAGCATTAGTTGCTTTACTTTGTTATGTTAGTGTCTGCTATACAGCAAAGTGAGTCAGTTATATGTCAAACCAAGCCTTCAAAGTCTAAGTATTCCAGGGACTTCCCTGATGGTCCAGTGGCTAAGACTCCCCGCCCTAAATGCAGGGGGCCTGGGTTCAATCCGTGGTCGAAGAACTAGATCCCACAATCTGCAATGAAGATCACAGTGAAGACCTGGCACAACCAAATAAATTTTATTATATATATAATAAAGTGGGAGTATTCTAAGCTGTGTTTTACTTGTAGGCGGTTTGTAAGTGTGGCCTGAGCTCTGGTCGGGAATGAATCATGAAAGAAGACAAACAGGAGATGTGTGATGGAATCTATATTTGAAATGTTTGAGTCTCACTATCTGTCTTCCTTCTAAGGATGTACTGAGTCCCATTCTCAGAGGGGTGAGCTTGATCCAAGGATGCCAAGGTCCATGGGAAAGACTCTAGGATAACACACTGCTTTCACTTCATCTGATGCCTTATTCACCAGTCTTTTCCTCTGTATCTTAGGGAGGTTGCTTATAAGCAAACTTCTAGACCACATCCTGTTTTCTGGCTCATTTTCACTCAATTATTTCAGATTGTAAAGCACAAGTTTCCCATGTTTCTGTACAAATCCTCTAAATAATATAGAATCTCAGGGACGTTCCTGGTGGAAGCCCAGGTTCAATCCCCAGACGGGGAACTAGATCCCAGAAGCCACAACTCAGAGTCCTCCTGCTGCAACTAAATTAGATCCTGCATGTTGCAACTAAGACCCAGCAAGTCAAATAAATAAATAATTTTTAAAATGTAAAACCTCTACCCCTGAATAAAAAGGAGAAATTTCAGTTCCTCTAAGAGGAAGGAACCAGAGATCAAATTGCCAACATCCGTTGGATCATTGAAAAAGCGAGAGAGTTCGAGAAAAACAACTACTTTTGCTTTATTGACTATGCCAAAGCCTTTGACTATGTGGATCACAACAAATTGTGGAACATTCTTCAAGAGATGGGAATACCAGACCACCTGACCTGCCTCCTGAGAAATCTGTATCCAGGTCAAGAAGCAACAGTTAGAATTGGACATGGAACAACACACTGGTTCCAAATAGGAAAAGGAGTACGTCAAGGCTGAATATTGTCACTCTACTTATTTAACTTCTATGCAGAGTACATCATGAGAAATGCTGGGCTGGATGAAGCACAAGCTGGAATCAAGATTGCCGGGGGAAATATCAATAATCTCAGACATGCAGATGACACCACCCTTATGGCAGAAAGTGAAGAACTAAAGAGCCTCTTGATGAAAGTGAAAGAGAAGAGTGAAAAAGTTGGCTTAAGCTCAACATTCAGAAAACTAAGATCATAGCCTCTGGTCCCATCACTTCATGGCAAATAGATGGGGAAGCAATGGAAACAGTGAGAGACTTTATTTTGCGGGGCTCCAAAATCACTGCAGATGGTGACTGCGGCCATGAAATTAAAAGATGCTTGCTCCTGAGAAGAAGAGTTATGACCAACCTAGACAGCATATTCAAAGGCAGAGACATTACTTTGCCAGCAAGTGTCCATCTAGTCAAAGCTATGGTTTTTTCAGTGGTCATGTAGGGATGTGAGAGTTGGACTGTGAAGAAAGCTGAGTGCCGAAGAATTGATGCTTTTGAACTGTGGTGTTGGAGAAGACTCTTGAGAACCCCTTGGACTGCAAGGAGATCCAACCAGTCCATCCTAAAGGAGATCAGCCCTGGGTATTCATTGGAAGGACTGATGTTGAAGCTGAAACTCCAATACTTTGGCTACCTGCTGCAAGAATTGACTCATTGGAAAAGACCCTGATGCTGGGAAAGATTGAGGGCAGGAGGAGAAGGGGATGACAGAGGATGAGGTGGTTGGAAGGCATCACAGACTCAGTGAACATGAGTTTGGGCAAGCTCCAGGAGTTGGTGATGGTCAGGCGTGCTGCCTGGCATGCTGCAGTTCACGGGGTCACAAAGAGTTGGACACAAATGAGTGCCTGAACTGAATGGAGAAGAAGGAACTACACCCCTCAAGTCATCCCACAAAAGGAACAGCCTTCCCAGTGTTCACAGTGGCAGGAAGGGCGGGGCCCAATCTCGGCTCCCACTACACAGCTGTGAGAGTCCCAGCAGAACCTTTCCTCTGCTATTTTCAGTTTTGTCTGAAGCTCATGTGCCTAAACACCACCCAGTACTACAACGCCATCTGTGCATGCGTGCTAAGTGGCCTCAGTTAGGTCTGACTTGCGACCCCATGGACTGTAGCCCGCCAGGCTCCTCTGTCCACGGGATTCTCTAGCCAAGAATGCTGTATGGGTTGCCATGTGCTCCTCCAGGTGCTCTTCCCGACCCAGGGATGGAACGCATGTCTCCTGAGGCTCCTGAATTGCAGGCAGATGCTTTACTGCTGAGCCATGGGATAGCACATCTGTACTGGAGATGACTGCAAATACGTCTAGATTTTATCACATTCCATCTGAGTCTCTTTTTCTAGCTGTTTATCCTGGGTCCCTTTAATCCACCTTTATCAAGTAAGTTGGGTAGTCATACAAGACTACTGGGCTAAGTCGTTTGGCCAAGCCTTATTCTAGATGTTTCTGTGAAGGTGGGTACTGGCGTGACCCACATTTAGACTGGCAGACTTCCCATAAAAGCACAGAGCCCTCCACTGTGTGCCTGGGCCTCACAGGATCAGCTGGAAGTCTTAAGAGGAAAGACAGAGGTTGCCTGAAAAAGAAGCAATCTTGCCTCAAAACAGGAGCCAGAAACCCTGCCTGCATTTCCAGCCTGCTGCCCTGTGGGATTTAGACTCGGACTGTAACATCAACTCTTGCCAGAATTTCTAGCCTGTAGACTTGCCTTACTGATTTCTGAAGGTCAGATCTGACAGCTGTGAACCAATTTCATATACAGATAGATAGGTAGCTAGATAGATACGGATGTGTATATTCAGTCGCTTCAGTCGTGTCCGACTCTCTGTGACCCTGTGGACTGCAGCCCAGCAGGCTCTGCTGTCCATGGGATTCTCCAGGCAAGAATACTGGAGTGGGGTGCTATGCCCCTCTCCAGGGGATCTTCCCAGCCCAAGGACTGAACTATCATCCCCCTTCACTTCCTGCATTGCAGGCGGATTCTTTTACCCACTGAGCCACCTGGGAAGCCCTAGATATGAATAAGGATATAGACATACTCTCATCTAGAGGTATATTATATTGGTTCTTACACGACTTAGCGACTCAACAACAACAAAAATTTGGTCCAAGCACCAGTTGGATCAAAATCCTATACTAGAAAAAGGCTTTCGATAGAACATAAGCAGGACATGAAGTTTTGGATACACAGAGAACGATGTTTTTGTCCTTCCTTTGAAAGGCTCTGCTCTATCGTTCCTTTGTGTGTAGGAGTCTGCTGTCAAAGGTGGGATGCAGAAGGTGGGATATTTATTTAAGCAGATTCAATTTATTAAAATAGGCCTTTTGGGGGGAAAGACAGGGAGCACTGACTAGCAGACATGAGGTAAATTAGGGCATTAAACTATGTTCTTCACTATAACCTATAACCTATAACCTATAACCTATAACCAAGGGCACTGATGCCTGAACACAGAGACTGGAATAGATGGCATCTGTACATCCCCTCTCTGGAATTCCTTGTGCAGTTGAATTAAGGTGGGTTTTTTTTGTTTTTGTTTTTGTCTTTTGCTACATCTTGGCAACAGTTAGAAAAGGTCTTTAAAAGCATATTGCTTAGGGTGGTTAAGAGAAGGAGTTCAGGTGGTTTATGGAAACCTGGGTCAGGAATGTAGTCTATTTGGAGAGAACGTTTCCAGGCAGAGGCTTTTCCATTGGCTTTTTTTTTTTTAATCTAGCCCTTAAGAAACATTACAAAAGAGAATGCTTATTTTCCGCAGGCAGAGGCCCCCCTAGGTAGCCAGGTGGCATTTTTACTCAGCAGTGCCCTTCTGATTCATCACCGGGGCAGCACAGATGGCTGAGAGCGCGGAAAGGCTTAGCCACCCTCTTTCCCCCACACCGAGGCTCGGACTGCCTCGTGTTCAAAGAAGATTCATCAGATGAGCCGTAAGACACAATGTGATGTGGGTAGTTCAGCTGCCTGAGAGAGAATCAGAAGACCCCGTTCTCAAGGGCTGATTAATGGAAAATCCATTACTGGTGCAGAACACTCTTTGCTTTAACCAGGCGGTATAGAAATGGAAATAAACAGGGTGACCATCAGCTGAAAGGGTAGGGGGTAGGACTCTGCTTGTCCGACCTGCAAGGTTGGTAAATATAAATGTTAAAGGGTGGTGCTTGGCTTTTTAAAATCTTTATTAACTTATCTCTGATTTTTATTTTTTTTTAGACTTTTTTTGAAGAAAATATGCGAGTATATTTTTCTTTCATGAAGCAGTAGTTTTAGATTTGGAAAGGAGAGGGAAGTATCAAGTAGAAACAGCAATATCATTAATAAAGTGATATAAGCATAAAAACATATAGGTGCTAGAAATAAAGTCAAACTATGTTTTTAAAAAATGAAACACAAAAATAACTATAATCGGAGATTCATATACCATGATTTTTACATTCTAAAGCACGATACAAATATATTCTCTCCCATTAAGTAAACAGCTTGTAAAAATATGTTTTTCACACACAAAAGTTCAGCAACCAAATTGTTCTAGGTAATGACATTTTCAGCCTCTTAGTTTATCAAATGTCCTTTCCCACATTTTGACCAGGAATGAAATTACATTTTAACATTCTTCCCAAGAAGGAAGGCCAGATAAAATACAGAACACCCAGTTAAACCTGAATTTCAGATAAGCAATACTTTTTGTATGTCTATGCAATAATCTTCCGACCCAGGGATTAAACCTGGGTCTCCTGCATTGCAGGAAGATTCTTTATAGTCTGAGCCACCAGGAAAGCCCTATTTGGGATATACTTACACTCAAAAAGTACTTATTGTTTGTCTTAATTTAAATCTAATAGGAACCGTCTAAATTTTTTTGCTAACTCTGGCAAACCCATCACTAAAACAAACTTCACTGGAAGGAATTTGAAGCTCTCAATGTAGTTTTTAATTGAACACATAGAGTTTTCTCTACGGTCCAAAATCTACATTGAATGTGAAAGTGAAATTCACTCAGTCGTGTCCGATTCTTTGCAACCCTACAGATTCTACAGTCCATGGAATTCTCCAGGCTGGAATACTGGAGTGGGTAGCCTTTCCCTTCTCCGGGGGATCTTCCCAACCCAGGGTTCGAACCCAAGTCTCCCACATTGCAGGCAGATTCTTTACCAGCTGAGCCACAAGGGAAGCCCAAGAATACTGGAGTGAGTAGCCTTTCCCTTCTTCAGGGGATTTTCCCAACCCAGGAATCCAACCGGGGTCTCCTGCACTGCAGGCGGATTCTTTACCAACTGAGCTTAATCATCTTGTCACCAACTGCTTTGTCTGGTTCTCCGTGCACAGAACCCATCACATCACGGAAAAAACTATTATCGTGGTCACCAACGCTTTCCATGTTGCCAGATCCAATAAACTGAATCTCATAAGTTTCAATGTGTTATCTCTGGCTTTCATTACTCTCAAAATATTTTCTACTTTTCCTTCCAATTTCTTGATTTTCTGATTATTTAGAAGTATGTTGTTTAAGTTCTACATATTTGTGAATTTCCTAGATTACTTCTATTATTGATTTCTCTCCCATCGTGGTAGGAACACATACTTTGTAGGACTTTTATCTTTTTAATCTACAGAGGCTTGTTTTGTGCTCTAACGTATGTTCTGTTCCGGAGAATGTTCCGTGCACACTTTGGAATACTGTATATCTCCTGTTGTTGAGTGTTCTTTGATGCCTGTCAAGTTTCCTTAGTTATTGTACTGCTCAAATCTTCTATATCCTTATTGATTTTCTGGCCTAATTGTCGAATCCTGTTGTTTAGTCGCTAAGTCGTGTCCAACTCTTTTACGACCCCATGGACTGTAGCCTGCAGGGTTCCTCTGTCCGTGGGATTTCCCAAGCAAGCATGTTGAAGTGGGTTGCCATATCCTACTTTAAAAACTTGGAGGCAGAGCCTCGATGGGGGGCTATCGTGCATATTTCAGGCTCTAGGCAATGTTCTTTTACGGAGGAGGAGAGTCAGCATGACAGAGCACGGGGCTTGATGCTAAGGGAGTGGACGTAATACGGAGTCAGGTTCACTCTTCTCTGTTACCGTGTGTTTCTTACTCAGTGGCTTTCAACAATTTTGATGAGTTTTTGGCATTTCTTGTAACATCTGTACTATTATTTGCTTAATATTTTCCCTTAAATTGCCTTGTGGCTTTGCTCTGTCTCAGAAAAAATGCCCTGAAACCATAGTTTGGATGTGTTGTTCTTTCCCTATTACACATTGAAATAAATCCTATTAACATACAATATTTGTGGACTGTCTAGAATCATCCTGTAACCCAGAGCACCCTTGTACCACACTTTGGGAAATGCCACCTCAGGGCTTTGCCCAGGGTCTGTCTGCTCACTCCCACCCCTCCTCTATCTACCATCCTGTGCAGAACCTTGGGACCAATGTTAGGAGATGAATACTTAGCAGTAATAAAACTCGTGACTGCATGCCAAGCACAACACTTGCTAAGTACAAGTGGGATTTTGTTGATAAATAACTATAATCAAAGCTGATGTGATGTGGTTAAAAGTGGGGACTCTGGAGATGAATTCAAATTCCAGCCCTGCCACTCACTGTGAAAATCACTTGGCCTCTCTCAGGTAGCTCAGAGGACTACTATGAAGATCAAATAAATTAATACTTGTTCAGGGTTTAGAACAGTGTCTGGCCCACATAATTGCTATGTGATTGCTAGATATGATTAGAAGCTGCGAGTTCTGGCAATGGAAATTAAAGAGAAAAGGTAGTCCATGAATGTACTAGGCATCCTTTCCTTTGAGAAAAAGTTGGCCATGGAACAGGAGTGTACCGACACTTTTTTTAATCTTGTGGCCAGTGATGCATGCATTCATTACAGCAGTGTATGAGGGCTTTATGAATTGGGTGAGCCATAGCAATAAATATACAGCGCTCAGTGATTTAAAATGGCATATGATTGACTGCAATTTAGTTATGCAAATGGAGTACTGTAATCAAATTTGTGAATAATCCTCCTCCACCTCTATTCTCAAAAACTTATCTCGATGGGGCTTCCCTCGGGGTGCAGAGGTTAAAGTGTCTGCCTTCAATGTGGGAGACCTGAGTTCGATCCCTGGGTAGGGAAGATCCCCTAGAGAAGGAAATGGCAACCCACTCCAGTATTCTTGCCTGGAGAATACCATGGATGGAGGAGCTTGGTGGGCTACAGTTCATGGGTCGCATAGAGTTGGACATGACTGAATGAGCAATTTAGTTATGCAAATTGAGTACTGTAATCAAATTTGTGAATAATCCTCCTCCACCTCTATTCTCAAAAACTTATCTCTATAGTTTGTTCTTATTTGAAAATTGAGTGTTTTCATTAAGCACTTGGAGCTGTGCAGATGTGCGTGTCTGTGTGTGTGTATGCACACTGCTTGCTTTTTACTTTGGGTTTGTTGTTCTGTGTGCGTGTCTGTGTGCGTGTATGCACACTGCTTGCTTTTTACTTTGGGTTTGTTGTTCTGTGTGTGTGTCTGTGTGCATGTATGCACACTGCTTGCTTTTCACCTTGGGTTTGTTGTTGTTGTTGTTCAGGCTCTAAGTTGTGCCTGACTCTTTGTGGGCCCACGGACTGCAGCCGACCAGGCTCTTCCATCCATGGGATTCCCAGCTAAGAATACTGGAGTGGGTGGCCATTTCCTTCTCCGGGGGATCTTGCAGCCCTAGGCATCAAAACTGCATCTCTGGCAACTTCTGCATTGGCAGATGGGTTCTTCCCCAGCTGAGCCACTGGGAAGTCCTGTGTTTTTGTTGGTAATATTTATTTATTTGACTGCACCGGGTCTTAGTTGTGGCCTGTGGAATCTTCAGCTGTGGCATGTAAGATCTAGTTCCCTGACCAGGGTTCAGACCTGGGCGCTCTGCATTGGGAGCTCAGAGTCTGAGCCATTGGACCTCCAGGGAAGTCCCATGCACAGTATTTGGAAGAGAATTTCTATTATTAGATAGCAAATAGTTTTTTCTTAAATAAACAAAAGTTAAACTAGTATGTTTAATCTATTAAAAACAAGTGTTTCACATGTCATACTATGAACAATCTTTTTCTATTTTTGTTATGAAGTGATTGAAGATTCAGCTACAGTATTTTAAAATGTTATTTATTATGTTTAATCGATAACATTATCAATTACATTTATGAGGTATACATTTATGAGCTTTACAAATAGTAAAGCTAAATTTGAATAAAACATTTCAATTCTAATTTTGAAACCTAGTCAAAAAATATGCTTTAGTACAGTAAAAACCCATTAAACACACAGCATCAGTGTTAGGCTGTGTCTGTCAGGCAAACATTCATCAGTGTTGAGAGAAGATATTCAGCTGATACTGGAAACCAAAATGCACTTAAAAACAACTGCACTTTATCACTGTTACACAGATTTCCTTAAAAGCTATAGGTATATACTTTGGAGATTAAATTATGCAAATTACTTCCTGAAGTGTTTTAACAGGTTGTAAATAAAAGTCTTAGGAAATGACTTAGGAGGTAAGATTGTAAAGATATCTTTCCAAAGCCATTTTGACAATCTCTAAGGTCCATGGGGTCCTGAAGAGTCGGACACGACTGAGCGACTTCCCTTTCACTTTTCACTTGCATGCCCTGGAGAAGGAAATGGCAACCCACTCCAGTGTTCTTGCCTGGAGAATCCAGGGACGGGGGAGCCTGGTGGGCTGCTGTCTATGGGGTCACACAGAGTCAGACATGACTGAAGTGACTCAGCAGCAGCAGCAAGAGCCAAATAAAGATTTGTGAATTCCCTAATATGATCCAATGGGGGAGGCTTTGAGTGAGAACCAAGATTCTTGATTTCCACTCCAACTAACAAACTAAATGGACTTAGCTCATTAACTTTTGCTCTCACGTAAGCACGCATGTGTGTGTGTGTGTGTGTGTGTGTGTGTGTGTGTATGTGTGTGCTGTGCTCAGTTGTGTCCAACTCTTTGTGATCCCATGGACTGCAGCTCACCAGGTTCCTTTGGCCATGGGATTCTCCACGAAGGAATACTGGAGTGGGTTGCTATTTCCTCCTCCAGGAGATCTTCCTGACCCAGGGATCAAACCCTCACCTCTTGTGTCTCCTGCATTGGCAGACAGATTCTTTACCACTGCACTGCCTGGGAGGCCCAACTTTCATGCTTATCTGTTCATTTGGAAGTCACATTCCAGACCTGATTCTATGTACTATAGTAGGCTTTGCTGTGTAAAATTTCCCTAGAGTAACTAAATATTGCAGTCTATAATGTACTCTGATCATTGGTTTTACTATCATATATATGTACATAAATATCATTGATATAATATATATTTCTTTGCATGCTAAATGAAGCTCCCAATTTAAGAGAGCACTTCCGTGTTGTCTTCCACTGCGTACATGAAGACCAGTATTATGCTGTGCCCAGGCCTGCTGTTCAAAAGTTCTCATTGTCACAGCTAAAGAATGGACTGACTTGATCTGAATAGTTGACTACAGACCCCAGTCTGGAGGGACACACTTCCCAGGCCTCTGCTCCGTCTGTCCGGGAGGGTGCTGCTTCTAGAGGATAAGGCAGAGAGTGTTGTCTGACGGTCCAGCAATCTCTGGGAATCTTCAGAGGAAGCGATGCTGTTGGAGAGCTTGCCGTGATGACTGGAGCTGGAAGGTCCAAGGGTTCTGGGTAGATGGACATCTGGGTGTTTTCAGAAGCATAGTCACAGCTGGAGAGGCTCTTTGTGTCCCTCATGTTGTCACAGCATTTCAGGGCAGAGGGCTGGCAGGCCTGGTAGGAGACTCTGGTGTGGTGGTGATCACCGTCTGAAGGGCTGGAGCAGTGGGCGTTGCGGTCGCAAGGTACCTGCAGGGGGGCTGTGGGGTGTACTGAGGGTGAGCGGGCTCAGGCGGGAACTGTCCTTGGTCCGTCCTCTCCCCGGGGCCAGCTTTTCCAAGGGCTGGTTTCCAGCCGTGCTGTTTACTGGTGAAATCAAAGCTCCTCTCAAAGCTGCTGTAGGTGTTGATGTTGTACTGCAGTGAATTCAGATGAACCCAGTCCGAGTCCTTAGGGATACTGGCGGCATCTTTATAAAAGGTGGGATACAGGCTCGAATTTGCGTACCCAGGACCTGCCAATTCATAGCTGCAGGGGGGCCGGGGCAAATAGATCCTTGGGTTCGAATATTTCTGAAAGGGTGGTACTATGTCTCCCTGGAAGGTGGTGAGGTTGCAGGTAGCTTTGTAAGCATCCGAGTTTGGAAAGGAAAGGCAGGGCTGGCCCGGAACAGGGAAGCCGGCATCAGGAATCACATCCAAGCCCTCTGGGTTCTCCAGCGAAGGGATGTTGTTGAAATGTCTGCTGTGATCTTGACTCTCTCCTGCCTAAAGAAATGACCCAAAGTTTTTATTTGTAAATAGAGATGTAAATTACATGGACACCCTCACCTGTCAACAGTCGCCAACCAACCAAATAACAAGCTTCCAGTTAGTGACTCTGTTATGAGCACAGAAACACTATCTGGGCAGCCAGTCCAGGAATTTCACAGCTTGAGCTCAGGCTTGAATTCCACGCTGCTGACTTCGGAGGGTCCAGGGTAGCCTGGGAGGGTGGGTCTCAGTGGTGGATGGTCCTGTCTTCCGCATACTATGTGCAGGAGAGCAGAGGCTTAGGAGCCTGCTGCAGACCTGGGTTCAAATCCTGCCTGTCCCTCATGAACTGGACAAGTTAATCTCTCTGAGCCTCAGGTTCATCACTTAAAAATGGGGCTCAATAATCATAGTTTCTTCTTAAGGTTTGTGATCTTAAGAAGTGTAAATCTCTTAGCCTGTAGTACTGGCACATAGAAAGTGCTCAGACAAGACCAGTGTCATTTATCTTCAGACAAATATTCTGCCTGCTTGGCATACTTTGGTAGAGAAGCCAAACTGGCTTAAGTTGCACGAAGAACTTTTATCTGTTCTACGTTAATAACGCAAAGTGAAGTGAAGTGAAGTGAAGTTGCTCAGTCGTGTCCGACTCTACTACCCCATGGACAGTAGCCTACCAGGCTCTGCCATCCATGTGATTTTCCAGGCAAGAGTACTGGAGTGGGCTGCTATTTCCTTCTCTAAGGACCCTCTCAAAGCTGTACTGTTAACTCACTGGGATGCACCTATGTTTTTCTGTATGACCGTTGGGTAATTGCCCTTGTATTAGAATGTCAGCTCACAGCCCCGCTCTATCATTAACTGTAGAGCTCTTCTGCTGTTCTTTTTTCCAAGAAGAAGGGATTAGAAACCCTATTCAAAACTTTGATTCAGTGACATTTTGTTAGAGACATAGAACTTTCACATAAAATCAAACTTTTTAAATTGAGGTATGGCATTCCTATTTTGCATAATTCTCAGTGTATTTTGTGATGACAACAAACACAGACCACAAGTGTAACATCAGCTCCCCATTACCTCAGGTTCTCGAATTCTCCTTTTCTGTGGTTGGTAAAAAGAAGCCATTTGTCTCTTGATTGCACTTCTTCTAGCTTCTGTCTCTGATTTACTCTCTGGTCTTGGGTGATCATGAACTCCCTTGGCCTGCATTAATAAGGGGATGAATCACATGTCTTCCTCTGTGGTGAAGCTGGGCAAAAATTAAATATGCCTTTCCCAACATCCCAACTTGTTGTTTTTTCAAAGAAACGGGAAAAAATTCTTAAACAAATAAAACTGCACTAATAATAGACATCTTAAAAGATGACCTAATAGTCCTTTTAAATATGAAAAGAACTATAACTAAGTTCACTCTTAGCACACAGTAGGTGAACTAATTTCTAGGAGCCTAGTAAGGCTAGGCTAGAAGCCACAACACCTATTTCTGCCAGTTGAGCTGTATTTGGTTTGGTCCAGAGTTTCTAAGAGGCTTCCCTGGTGGCTTAGGCAGTAAAGAATCTGCCTGCCAACACAGAAGACAGAGGTTCGATCCCTGGGTAGGGAAGATCCCCTAGAAAAGGGAATGGCAACCCACTCCAATATTCTTGCCTGGAGAATTCCATGGACAGAGGAGCTTGGAGGGCTAAAGTCCATGGAGTCAGAAAGAGTCGGACACACCTTAGGGACTAAACCAGAAACGAGAGTTTCTAAGACACCTGGCAGGTGGCCTGGTCCCTATGAAACAATGAGAATGTCCATCACAAACTGTGGGGTCCCCTCATCTACCTGAAAAAAGATTGCGTTGCCATCCAGTCGCCAGAAGTTGGTTACAGGGTAACCGCTGTGCCCTCGACAGGGGATCAATTCCAAAGCAGAGTGACAGTTGGGACAAGGCTTCTCTGCAAAGCCAGAGGTGGGAAATATTAATAACTAATATTAATAAATATCAACTATATTAATGTTAACAAAAATTAATTAATAAACATTAATAATTCCCGACCCCCCTGGAAGGAAGGAAGGGGAATGGGCTCACTGGGAAGGGGAACTCACGCCTGCAGAGCCACCCCAACCCGGCCCCACAGCTCACTCTGCTGCTTCAGCCGCGCCTTGTCGCAGATGGCCGGCCGCAGCTGCAGCCGCGAGCCGTCGGGCAGGGCACAGTCCTGCGCACACACCACCACGCCCAGGCACGACTTCTTGAGGATGTGGCCGTTGTGGTTGTTGGTGTTGCGCATGGCCCAGCCGCTCAGGTGGCGCTGCGCCTTCTTCTCGTCGCTGCTGTAGATGAAGCGCACATAGCCGTCCGGCCACTCGCAGAAGTGGTCAAAGTGAGCTGGCTTCTGCAAAGGCGTTCAAGGACAGCAATCAAGTGTATCCACCCCAAACCCCATGCAGCAAGCTTTTAATCTTCTCCAAGCATATCAGGATGAAAACTGAGTCTTTTTAATTCCAGAAATACTGTAAAACCCGAAGCTGTGCTCTTATGAAATGTCACTCATTGTGTGTGTGTGTGTGTACCCTTCTGACAACTGGCTATAAACTGATGATGCTTCTATAGCGCTTCCTACAAAAATGGTACAGATATTAGTTCTAGCTTTCATACTACCCACAGACAATAGGCACAATATTACCCCTATTTGACTGAATAGTAAACAGAGACCAGAGAGCTTCATCGACTTGCCCAAAGTCACACAGCTAGTAAGATCTGGCTGCAGGATTTGAGCCCACACAGTTTGACTCCAAAGCCTGTCCTCCTTACCACCAGGTTATACCACTTCTTGGTGTATTTACATGTTACAAATATTTTTAAGGTAAGTATTAAAGTGCCAGGGCAGAAAGTGGTTAGAAAGTTCTTCACTGATATATACTTGAGCCCGTATCTTTTCTTCCATCCAGTGGTTTTTCTTCCAAAGCTCTTGGCTTGCTACCCAGTACAACATGAGAGAGACAAGAATAGCTTCCCAAAGTAGCCTTCCAGGTTTGCATGCATGCATGCTGAGTCACTTCAGTTCTGTCCATCTCTTTGCCACCCCATGGACTGTAGCCCCCAGGCTCCTCTGTCCCTGGGATTCTCCAGGCAAGAATACTAGAGTGGATGGCCATGCCTTCCTCCAGGGGACCTTCCCTACCCAGGGATTGAACCTGTGTCTCTCTCTAATGTCTCCTGCACCGGCAGGCAGGTTCTTTACCTCTAGTGCCACCTGGGAAGCCCAGCCTCCCAGATTTACAAGGGTATTACAATGACAGCCTGGCTATAAGGTAAACCTGAGCACTTGGTGGAGCCTGCTAAGTCCTGGGCCTCTCTCCAGAGCAATGTGGATTGTCATGCTCCTACACAAAGAGCTGCCTGGCTAAAATAATGTGATATCTAAAAGACTGAGCTCCGCTTTCCTATTCATGTTTGGTGGTCCTTGTCCATATTATACACTATTTATACTGTGATGTCTTTCTTGTTACAAGTTTAATATAAAATTACCCTTTCCTGCGCACTACTATCTACCAGGTACTCTTTATGGCAGGGGTCTGCAAACTAGGAACCATGCGCCTAATTCAGCCTCCCACTTGTTTTAGTAGAGCTCACAAGCTAAGAATGATTTTGACATTTTTTAATGATTGAGGGGACAAATCAAAAGAATTACATGTTGTGACACATGAAAAGTCACATGAAATCCAAATTTTGCTATCCATAATTAAGTTGTATTAGAACACGGCCATGGATATTTGTCTACATTTGGTCTGTTTTCACACTATAGTGCCCTAAACATGCACAGGATGAGAGCTTAAGATCGTTATCTAATTCCACTGCTTGATGACAAGTGAATGACCCGAGACGAAGGCAAATTCAGGAACCATCTCAAGATCACAGCGCGAGTGTAGCCCTTCCTCCTTGGGTTAGCCGGAGCAGGACCCTCTTTCTCTAGCCCAGAGCACCTGCCTCTTTAGAGACGGCACACTCACTCTGTTAAAGGACTAATCTCCCAGAGGATAAGTTCTTCACATTTACATGGGAAGTCTAGAAAATGCTTGTGAGAAAACCCATCCTTCCCTTATTTGGATATGGCTCTTTTCTAAAATACAAGAACAAAGGCCCCCCGCGCCCGTGGGGATTTACACGGAGAGAGGCCAGTGGGAAGGAGATGCCCCAGCTGTGCTGTGGTCCACTTTCACAGAATGGCACAGTGTGAGCCTACAGTAGGCAGGCTTGAAAACAAACACACAGATTTCCATGAATGTGCACCCCAAAAGTACTTATCTCTTTGAGAGGCTACACAACGTTGCTAATGAACTGCTGTCCACCTGAACAGCTGTGTGGCACATAATAGATGCTGAATAAAGATCAAGTCTCTCTCACCTCTTGTACCAGGGCATTGCCAGAAGTCCACCTCTGCAAATGCTTCCAGGTCACTCCTAATTCTTCTTCCACCTCCGCCCAGGACTTTAAAGTCACTCCCCAGTTTTTGCTCCCAACCACTGTGACCAAGCATAGTGAACGGCCCAGCCCATTCCAGGGACTGGCTTGAGACCCCTTCCTTCTGTTAAAAACTAAAACAAATTCACCCTAAATGCGTGATTTCGACTTTCTCCTCACTAGAGACGTAAGCTCAGAAGTTGTGTCCAAAACCTGGATTCCAGAGGCTGTCTGGGCACCTGTGAGCTGGTTAGCATGACTACAAAGCCCCCTAAAAGCCACGCTTCATCCTGGCAGCCAGGATAAATGGCCCAAGTCCTGCTGTTTAAGACTCGGTCGCTGCAATTTACAGTCCTGTCTCACAGTTCCGCTGGGTGAGAAGAGGTGCCATCTGCATTTACCAAGATGCCCCTCCACCTTTCTAGTGGATGTCGAAGAATAGACAAGGAAGAGTCACCGGATTTCTACCTCAGTTAAAAGAAAGTGAGGGACGAGGTGTCAGGCTCCCGGCGGCCAGACGACCTGAAACTTGGAGCCTAATTGACAGTTCCCGCTGCTTTCGGTGTTTTCAAAAGGGTTCGAGGAAACAGGTGGGAGAAGACGCATCTCTAGCCCCAGCTCCGCCATTTGTGGAGTCCCTGAACACTGGCGGGCTCTCAGGGATGTGTTTTTTTGGGGGGAGCGGGGTGGTAGGGCGGCCTGTCCACAGTCTCTGCCAAGACATCCCTCCTCTGTGGATGGAGAGCGGCGCACGCAGCGGGTTTCACGCACCTGCGGCATCTGCGGGTCGTTGATGTCCCAGCTGAGCGTCATCCCGTAGGACCACGCGCAGTCCGCCAGCTGCACCTCCGCCGCCGGCATCCGGTCCTCCTCGCGGGCGCTCCCCGCCAAGGGTCCTGAAAGACAAGAAAAACAAACCAACCTAGAGCTGCCCAAGGTTGTTTTCCCCTTGTTTTAAAAGCAAGTGGAAAGAGAGACAGACAGAGAGGTCGATTTAGAAACGCAGAAGCGGCGGACAAGGGCTCAGGGTGGCTCGGGTGGAGCCCTGTTCTTGGTCGCAGTTCTGAAAAGTCTCCACCTGGAGCACAACTCGGGCGCCAGGCAGCTGCCCGCACGTTTATAAAGGGCCCCCCGCCCCGCGGCCCCGCGCGCTGTGCTCCGCCCTTCCTCGCTCCGCGCTCGCCCGCTCCCACCCTCCAGGGACCTGCAGGGCCGGTCCCCCACTTCCAGGCAGGGCGAGGGACGGAGGGGAGGTGGACTTGAGCGCTCGAGGTGACGGGAAACTGAAGCCTAGACGGGCCAAAGTCGGGGGAGGTTGGAATATCCAGTTTAAGCTGAAATTCATGTTCATTTTCCTAACTGCGCCCCACCTCTGGGGTTTCCGACTGGATCTAGAGAGAGGCTTTTGAGACAGAACCTTTCCAGCAAAGTCCCCAAGAGGCAATACTCAGTCCCCAGGCAGTTCGGGAACCACCTCTAAATGCCTGGGCGGCCGCGCGCCCTGTCCGAAAAGATGCACGCCTACTAGCTTTGGGTTGCTTTCTTTTCGGGGATTTTGTTCCGGCAGAGGTTGTTGTTCAGTCGCTCAGTCGTGTCCGACTCCCCGAGACCCCATGGACTGCAGCACGCCAGGCTTCCCTATCCTTCACCATCTCCCAGAGCTTGCTCAAACATGTCCACTGAGTCGGTGATGCCATCCAGCCATCTCGTTCTCTGTCGTCCCCTTCTTCTCCGGCCTCTGAATCTTTTCTAATGAGTCAATTCTTCGCATCAGGTAGGAAGGGGGAAAGGGAAGGAGGGGGGGAACTCTGCGGCCTCCAAGCGCCCCCAAACCTGTATTTTCTCTGCCGCCTTGGCTACTTCTGAGCCTGTTTTCTTTCTGCTAGGAAAAGGATCTGAGGCTCTGGGATTTCTCAGTTGCCATCCACATGAAACGGCCCTTTTAAAAAATAGTATTTTTCCCCTCCCTAACCGCGTGGAAATCGTTGTGGAAATATCACAACAAAATCGTATTTACACCCATTCCGTCTGCGGGGGCCCTGGAGACTGAAAGAACCAGGTGAGCGCATAGGGCGCTGTGGGCTTCCCAGGGCTGAGACCAAGCTTTCTTTAGCTGTGCCCCACTTCCTTCAGGGAAGGAAGGGCCCGTACAAGAAACCAATGGAAGGGGTTTAAGGTGCCCTTTGGTGGCCGGGGTCAGTGAGGGAGAGTGGGTTTCCAGAATTCATTCCCTGCGCCTTTGTTCTTGGGGATGGCACCCTCCTGCTACCAGCATAGCCAGACAAAAGTGACGTGTTGCTCTGCTGCTGCTGCTGCTTCTAAACTCGCTTTAGTCGTGGCGACTCTGCGACTCCATAGACAGCAGCCCATCAGGCTCCCCTGTCCCTGGGATTCTCCAGGCAAGAATACTGGAGTGGGTTGCCATTTCCTTCTCCAATGCATGAAAGTGAAAAGGGAAAGTGAAGTCGCTCAGTCGTGTCCGACTCTTCGCGACCCCATAGACCGCTGCCTACCAGGCTCCTCCATCCATGGGATTTTCCAGGCACGAGTACTGGAGTGGGGTGCCATCGCCTTCTCTGGTTAGTTGCTCAGTCCTGCCCAACTCTTTGCGACCCTATGGACTGCAGCCCGCCAGCCTCCGCTGTCCATGCGATTTTCCAGACAAGGATACTCTAGTGGCCTGCCATTTCCTTCTCCACTGATCTTCCCGACCCAGGGATAGAACCCGGGTCTCTTGCACTGCAGGCAGATTCTTTAGGCAGCGAGACGGAGGCCGGCTTCTAAAGACGTTCACTGTTAGAGGAGGACGCTGGGAACCTGCATCCCGCCAAATCCTCACCCCCGCGCGCCTAGAATTTGGCAACGCGGAGCGCGCACGCGGATGCAGCGTGGCACCCGGAGGGAAGGACGCACAGCCCAGCGCCTCTTGCAGGATTGCAGCCTCTTCCTTTGGCGAAAGGTGAGGAAAGCGATGCGCACTTGCAACCGCAAGAAGCGAATCTCGTCCACGCTCCCCGTCCTCTTAACTTTCCTGGCGGAGGGCAAGTCAAACCAACAGTGAAGTTAGAGCCGCTGCGGTTGACGGCCCAGGAGCAGAGCATTCCCAAGAGGGTAAAAGCCAGATTTGGGTAATGACACGAATTTTCTTCTTTCTCTAGTTTCAAGCTGGG
>SJXQ01002473.1:346794-434950 GCA_006408695.1 Aepyceros melampus
TGTAAGAGAAAATGACAAATTCATTCCCCAGCCTCCCTGCCGCGATCACCCTGCCCCTAAAGTTTCTATGTTCTTGTGGGTCAGCGTTTCTGATTAAGATTATTCACAGAGTTGCCGCGAAAGTCTGGGAGGAAACGGAGAAACGTGTTCACTGTTCACCCATTAGTTCCATCCACAGACTTTGAGTGTATCGACCGCGCACTGGACCTCAGGCAGCTTCCATCATTTAGTTGGGTTTTGGGTTGTTTTCTTTTTCCACGGTTAAAATTACTGACCCTTCTCTTTTAATTCATTTATTTATTACAAATCGACATTTATTTGTCAAGTTCAAGATAATATTACGTTTTAAAATGTTTTAAAAACATTTTAAAGGAGATCAAGCCAGTCAATCCTAACGGAAATCAGTCCTGAATATTCAATGGAAGGACTAATGCTGAAGCTGAAGCTCCAATACTTGGATCATCTGATGTGAAGAGAGCCAACTCATTGGAAAAGACCTTAATGCTGGGAAAGATCGAAGGCAGGAAGAGAAGGAGTCGACAGAGGATGAGATGCTTGGATGGCATCACCAACTCAGAGAACATGAATTTGAGCAAGCTCTGGGAGTTGGTGAAGGACAGGGAAGCCTGGCATAATGCAGTCTATGGAGTCATGGAGTCCTAGAGTCAGACACAGCTTAGAGACTGATCAATAACAACAAAATGTTTTTAATATAACTTCAAAAACGAACTTAAAATCACTTTTGAAAATATGTAGAAACTAATTTCTGGTCTTGTTGTAACCTTTGTTTAACTCCTTTTCTCTAATTTTGGAATATTCTTAGAGGGTCCTTATCCTTCAAAAATGTAAAAAATCACAATTAAAAAAAAAAAGAAAGGCAAGTTAATTAATCAAGTACTTTTTTTTTTCCTAAATAGATTCTGGTATCCAAAGAAAAGTCATTGTCTCTACTGTATTTAGTTTGAGCAGAATTAGAATATATATTCCAAGTTGTCCTAAAATTATGTCTGGGTAAAACATGTTAGTAAAAGAAGTTACTCAGAATGAAAACATAAAAAAAAAAATAGTGTTGTCTGTGATGTTATCTTTAATTTCTCCTGAATTTTTGAATCCATTAACAACCATGTCAGTTGAAAGACTTATATTTTCCCCACAGTCTGAAAATAATTGATTAAAACTTTTAAACTAATATCAAGAAGGCTTATCATACATTATATTCTTACTGTATTACCTTTTTATTCACAAAGTGCATTTAAATTGCATTTGATTATGTTATCAACCTTAAATTTTTCCTGCATTAATACATTGATTCAGAACACTATATTCACAACTGATTTTAAAATCATAGAAGTTTATTAATTCAAAAGCAAAGGAATCTAAAAGTTTGGTTTATATTAAAATAAGTAAATTACATCATATTTACCAGGAATGGATATGATGAGCTTTGAAACAAGTACTTTATTGAATGGACTGGAGATACAGGGTAGAGTTCGGGGCTGACTTGCAGACATTCTGTTTATATTAAGTATACCTTTGATGCAAACAAATGTCTTCTGTAAAGGTCATGACACCAAGTACCCACAGCACCTGATTATCATACAAGTTAATTTTTTACAAGGAATGTTTGGATCTGAGAGGTCCTTTTGTCTGCCCCTCCCCCCCTTTTAAGAAAATTCTAGTCCAGCTTATTTTTGTCACCGTGTTCTGGTATCAGACTACCGATCAGCCTAAACCTGGTACACATTCTTGTGAGGCTAAAGTAAGTGGGCAGCAAACAAGCAGACTGGATGAAAATGTTTGTTTTGTTTGAGCACAGCGAGATGTATATATTTTAAAACCTTTTCTTTTTTAATATCAGGAATAAAGTTACAGTTTCAGGTACAAATCTGGTTCCTATGGGGAAAGTTCAGCTTCAGTCTGTTAACATCAATGGATCGAAACCAGCTCTGCTATCTGTTAAAGGTGGAGAGAAAACTGCTGGCTTCAGCACAGGGTGCGCCTATCAGCTTAGAACTTCGCTTTTAAAGTCTGTCAATTGACATGTTTTCATCCCTGGAGAAGTCGCTTTTTCTTAAGGTGCGCTTGCGTGCGCCCAGGTGGCCTCACCTTGATTCCTAGTTAACCTGCCAGCGTTTCTCAACACGCTTCTCAATCGCGGGACTCTGCTAGGTTTTCAGGGGCGGGATGATTAATTAGAGTTTGGGGCGGAGCTTGGCGTCCGGGAGCCCGCGCTCGCCGGCGAAACCCAGGAGGCGAGCGCGGCGCGGCGCGTCCGGCTCCCGCGTGCGCCCTGCCTGGTTCGGGTACGTGGCGTCCAGCCTGAGCCTCGGGATGGGGGAGGTGAGTGACCTCGGGGGGACCCGAGCACCATAGAACCCCGGCCCCCTCTCCACCGTTCCAGGGGGCGCGGGGGCGCACGTCCGTCGGGCTCTGGGCTCCGAGCCTGGCGTGCTCGCCCAGAATGCTCCGATTGCTCAGACCTGACCGACTCTGCGACCGTACCCCGCCAGGCTCCTCTGTCTATGGGATTCTCTATGGGCAAGAATACTGGAGCGGGTTGCCAGTTCCTTTTCTGGGGGATCTTCCTGACACAAGGATCGAACCCGTGTCTCCCTCATTGGCAGGCGGATTCCTTACCACTGCGCTTGGGAAGCCTGGCGTGGCCCCCGGCCCTTCGCAGGGGCGCTGGGGCGCTTCACCGTTCTTAGGTTTGCTGGGAGTTTGTTGGTCTCTTTCAGGGATAGTGGAGAAGGCAATGGCACCCCACTTCAGTACTCTTGCGTGGAAAATCCCATGGACGGAGGAGCCTGGTGGGCTGCAGTCCATGGGGTCGCTAAGAGTCGGACACGACTGAGCGACTGCACTTTCACTTTTCACTTTCGTGCATTGGAGCAGGAAATGGCAACCCACTCCAGTATTCTTGCCTGGAGAATCCCAGGGATGGGGGAGCCTGGTGGTCTGCCGTCTATGGGGTCGCACAGCAGCAAGGTGGAATAGAAACTCCAGTCCCTCGATAGTAAAGCGTTTGGGGAAGGAGGACTGGAGAATTAATGTCTGAAGGCAACCATGTGCTTCTTTTCGAGTTGTTCAGGATGTTTTCCCAGCCCATTTTTTTCTCTGGTTTCGTGGAAAGTGCAAGGACGCAAACCTACCCAGGTCCCAGATCTACGGCCCCAAGATTCTGGGGCTTCTGTTAGCCCCGCCGCCCAGGGTTTGGAGGGGGCAAGGTGGATTGGTACTTTCCCTCATTCCTTCTCTTGAATACACTGTTGGTGGAAAAACAAGCCTGGATTTGAGTCTTTGAATTCACCTTTTCCCTCTATTTATAAATAATATTATTGTAAAATATGCTGACATTTAAGGATTTTGTCCAGTACACAAAGGACTATTAGCCCAAGCTAGATTAAAAAAAAAAAAAAAACTCTGGGAGAGAGATTACATTTTTTTTAAGTTATTTTTAACTGTTGGGAGCAGGTGAGATGCCATTGTTTAGTGTTTGTGAAAACTAGGTTGGTAATCCAGGAATCACTTCTTGAAGAAAATGTGCAACAACCCAATGTTTAGTAAATTTTCTTGTTGCTGTTTTGATCCTTGAAATTTCCGTTTTAAGCCCTAGAGTCACATTTATTTATTTATTTATTTTTTAGAGTCACATTTAAAATTCACACAAGTCAGAAATATAAAGCTTAAGCTCAGGACTGGGCTTGAAACTCGCTTTAGAAAACCTTATTTTACAAGCTCTCATTCTGAAAATGATTCATTAATTGAAAGCATTTTTTTTATTATAGTTGCTGCTATAGAGTTTACATTTATTTTATGTGGTCATTTATTACAGTGATATTTACTTTGTTTCTTGTGGTAATTTGTATTTGTCGTAAGTGTTAAAGAAGGGTGGATAAAGCTTTGGGGCTTTCTTCTAAGTCATAGTTTTCTTAGACCAGTGGCGTGAATGAAGAAAGTTTGTTCAGGAAAATAATATAAACCTTATTTCTTTTTAAAACTTAGTGCATTTCTTGGAAATGAATTTTTTTTAATGTGTTTTGTACACAGGAGAACGAAGGTCCTTTGCAGTCCGTTCAGGGAAAGGATGAGAGTGGACTGCCCCGGGACGCTTTCTCTGTAAAGACCGAGTTTGTGTTCCGCATGTGTGCTGTCTTGTTCTGTGTTTCCTTCCTCCAGTTATTCAAGCCTGAGAAGTCCTTTTCTACTTTTCTAATCTGCATCAGCTCATCACCATCTCTTTGGTTACCCTACTAATATCCTGATCTAGGCTATTCCGTTGCACTATTCTAGGTGGAGTAGACAGTATTGAACAAAATAGAGGCAATGCTGGCTCTCCTGGAACTTTCACCCTGGCAGAAAGCCACAGAGAATAAGGACACTAGTAAGATGATAGGAAGAAAATGCAACAGGTGTTGTGAAGGAGAATAATTGTACTTGACTGACTTTAGATGGGGGCTTCCCAGGTGGCGCAGTGGCAAAGAGTCTACCTGCCAATGCAGGAGGCGCAAGAGACTTGGGTTCAGTCCCTGGGTCAGGAAGATCCTCTGGAGTAGAAAATGGCAACTCACTCCAGTATTCTTGTCTGCAGAATTCTATGGACAGAGGAGCCTGGTGGGCTATAGTCTATGGGGTCGAAAAGAGTTGGACACCACTGAGCAACTGAGCATGCACGCACGCATACAATGCATGCCACTTTAGATAAGGTCCAGAAGACCTACCTGAAAAGGGGATATTAAAGCTGAGAACTGAGGGGCAACAAGCAGCCAGAATGGTAAGTGGTAGGGAGAAGCAGTCCAGGCATAGCATATCCGGTGCAAAGGCCCTGAGGCCAGGAAGAGCTTGACTTATTCTGAGACTCAGAAGGGAAGTGAGACAGGATATGCTGACAGAGCCCTACAGACCAAGGCAAAGGGTTTGGATTTGTTCTGAGTATAGGGAAACCGCAAGTAGGAAGAAGCCTGAACTGCTGAGTCAGAGAATCTGAACGTGAGTCCCAGCTGGGTGATCTCATACACGTTCCTAACCTTTCCCAGCCTTGTTTTATTATCCCCAGATAAAGAGTCTAACACCTAGATCAGTGGTGAGGAGTAAATTAGAATATCTGCAGAACGCCTAACTCCCTTGGTTAAAAAAACCTTACTATTAATATGTGGTAACTTAAATTCTGTTTAAATGTTTAATTTCAAATGCTCTGTCCTCGTTTAAATCAGTACTAGGAATAGCTGGAATTTCAGGCTAGATATAGTAAAATGATTCATTAAAATACTGTAAGTTAGCCTATAGGACTGGACTGGGTTTTCTTGATTAAAGAAGTAGTCTGTCTTTTATAGTACAGATATTTAAGAATATATGTTATTCAAGCACACATCCAGAGACACACATATAGAGATAGGTCTTGACTAACTTTCAGGCAGAAAAGTTCAATTTCATTCATTGTAGCAATTTGTGTGTATTAATTCCCTTAACTGTAAGTATTTGTGTTGAATTCATTTTCTCCTGTTAAAATCATTTATGTAACTTAATGAGTGATAATAGGCTTGCATTTTGTAGTGTTTCAGTGTTTCTGACATCACTGGGGATAAAGTCTTTGCCCACAGATATTTGTAATTCAGGTGTGGTTTTGTGTAAGTCAGCAGTTCTCAGACTTTAGCATGATGAGGATCACCTGAAGGGCCCTGCTCCCAGAGTTCCTGACTCCTAACACGTGCCCCGGTGACGTCTCTGCTGTACTGGTGGTGGTTTTGCAAACTACTGTCTTAAGCCCCCCAAATAATTGCCTGCATGGTTCCTGTTCAAGATATAACTCTCTATTCTTACCCTCTTTTTCGGCACTGAGTCTTTCTACACTGAATTGTTATTGATAACAATTGTTAGAAATATCACTATGAAATAAGAATCCTTGGGGAAAAAGAGTAATTTTCAAACTGTCAACATTCCAGCTTCAATCACTTCTTACTAATGCATTCCATGATGAAGGATTTCAGAAAATCAAAGAATATTTTCAGGAACAGCACCATGTTCCTCAAAAATATAACAATCTTTTATTACGCCATCTCGACAAATCAATAAATAAGGCAAGTGAGTTTTGTTTGTTTTGTAATCAGAGTACCGATGTGTAACTGTGTGAAGTTTTTAACTTGGTGTGGTCTCATCCCAAGGAACTGGATAAAAACGAATTCCAGCATGTTTCTCTGTTGCTGAAATGTATCCAGCGATTCTTCATTGATGGCCTCAAAGAAGATGAGCCTTTAATGATTAAGCAGGGTCTGATCCCAAAGATAAGTGTCATCTTTTATTTTTGTGCAGATTTGGATAATTTAAAGAACAAGAGAGGATTCAGTGCCCAGTTTGGTATTTTATGTTTCTTTGAAGTAAGATTTGAAAAGGAGCTGATGCCAGGGCTTGTTGCCTATATCCAATCAAAACTTAAGTTCTACGTGTTTCCTGATGTATGGGGTGGACAGGACACTTGTGGAGTGCACAGGAATAAGTCAGACACAGCCCCTCCTCCCCTTGACAAGTCAACGCAGTAATAGTATGATTTTATTATTTCAGTGAATTTAGCTTAAATCAGAATGAAGAGAGTGGACTATTACACGTCTCCCCCAAAAGCTTTATAACTGTTTCAATAGGCTTTATTAATTATTGTTGTTCATTTACTTTGCAACCCCATGGACTGCAGCACTCCACGCTTCCCTGTCCTTCACTATCTCCCAGAGTTTGCTCAGATTCATGTCCATCGAGCCAGTGATGCCACCCAACCATCATCTTCTGTCAATCCCCTTCTCCTCCTGTCCTCAGTCTTTCCAGCATCAGGGTCTTTTCCAATAAGAAGATTGGACATAGATAAGTGATCAGTTTATCCTTTGCCACAGGCCACTTCTCCAGCTTCCGAAAAGCCTACTTGAATCTGAAAAAACACATGGCAGAAGTATCTTTTGCTTATTCTACTGCTGCTGCTGCTGCTGCTAAGTCGATTCAGTCGTGTCCGACTCTGTGCGACCCCGTAGACAGCCTCCCACCAGGCTCCCCCGTCCCTGGGATTCTCCAGGCAAGAACACTGGAGTGGGTTGCCATTTCCTTCTCCAACGCGTGAAAGTGAAGTTGCTTAGTCATGTCCTACTGTTGGCGACCCCATGGACTGCAGCCCACCACGCTCCTCTGCCCATGAGATTTTCTAGGCAAGAGTACTGGAGTGGGGTGCCATCGCTTTCTCTGTTGCTTATTCTAGGTCACCCAAATTACGCAGTTCTGTTTTTTAATCAGAAGGTAACATTGTGTGTGCCTTTGATAATGGCATCTGGAAGCAAAGCAGAGTTTTTCCAGTCTTTTGCTGCACTTTTTTTTTTCATGATAAGATTTCAGCCATGAGATTGATTGTTGATGAGGACATGAGGATAGATAGGGGACAGTAGGGTGACCGAGCTGGCAATAAAATCCCTACTTACGCCCTGCAGGTACTTGCATCTCAATTTTATCAAGATCGGGTTGGGCCAAGGAGATGTGTCCGTCCTTTTTCACTTTAAAATGCCTGTAATCATGGGGTTGCCCCTCCATCTGAAGAAGGGAATGGCACCTCACTCCAGTACTCTTGCCTGGAAAATCTCATGGACAGAGGAGCCTGGTGGGCTGTAGTCCATGGGGTTGCTAAGAGTCGGACTTCACTTTCACTTGGAGAAGGAAATGGCAACCCACTCCAGTGTTCTTGCCTGGAGAATCCCAGGGACGGGGGAGCCTGGTAGGTTGCCGTCTATGGGGTCGCACAGGGTTGGACATGGCTGAAGTAACTTAGCAGCAGCAGCAGCCCCTCCATGGAGGGGAGAGAGTAAACTCCGGATTTTCCTAACTTCTCTCGAGGACTTTAAAAGTGTTAGCCGCTGGGGTGTAGGGGGAGGCTGGCAGGAGGGAGTGGAAATCTAAGGGCTGTACTTAATGCAAGTTGTGTATTTCATTTTTTTAATGGGGTATAATTGTTTATAGTGTTGTTAGTTTCTGCTGTATAGCAAAGTAAATCAGCTATCAGTTCAGTCGCTCAGTTGTGTCTGACTTTTTGCAGCCTCATGGACTACAGCACACCAGGCCTCCCTGTCCATCACCAACTCCCAGAGTTTACTCAAACTCATGTCCATTGAGTCAGTGATGCCATCTAGCCATCTCATCCTGTCGTTCCCTTCTCCTGCCTTCGGTCCTTCCCAGCATCAGGGTCTTTTCTAGTGAGTCAGTTCTTCCCATCAGGTAGCCAAAGTATTGGAGTTTCAGCTTCAACGTCAGTCCTTCCAGTGAACATTCAGGACTGATCAGCTATATGTGTGCATATAACCCCTGCCTCCCAGACCTCCCTCCCACCTCACCCCTCATCCCACTTGTCTAGGTCATCACGGAGCCTGAGCTGAGCTCTCTGTGCTATATAGCAGCTTCCCACTAGCCATCTATTTACACATGGTAGTGTGTTTGTGTGTGTGTGTGTGTGTGTATATATCAGAAAGAGAAAAACAAATATCAACACGTGTGTATTTCATATTGATTTTAGCCCCACCCGACTCTCTGATCCCCTGGAGAAGGAACTGGCAACCTACTCCAGTATTCTTGCCTGGGCAATCCCATGGGCAGAGGAGCCTGGAGGCCTACAGTCCATGGGGTTGAAAAGAGTCGGACACAACTGAGCGACTAAGCGACAGCTCCCTGATACACTTACTTATGCAGGTAATATGAAGCAGGGACAAAAAGCCAAAACTCCAAAGGAATGGAGCAGGGTGTCGAACGCACCTTGGAAGCTGAAGCTGATTTGGGGGGATGAATTGGGATCTGCTCTGAAGTGAAATCTATATTTAGACTTCAGAATGCCTTCCCAAGGGTTGAAAAGTGTCAGATCAAGTTTCCACTGGAGTTTTGAACCAAATAGGAATTTCCACATTCCGTTGGAATTCTAGCTGGTGATGGAAATGCCACAGCCATGATTTAAACACCTTGTAAAGCATGTAGTGTTAATTCGTGTAGGTTGATATTATCAGAGTGGAGGGGGGTACCAGATTTTATGCTTCTAAAGCCCACTGGGCTCACAGGCTCAACATAAAGTGTGCTGGGAGGTGGTTCACCATAGAAGAATTTCCTACAGAGAGGAGCAAGTTTGGCCCTGTATTTGAATATTCAGGAGGACTGAGTGACTTCTCCTTTGCCATATGCATCACGAGTAAGAGCTATTGCATCCATCAATAATTATCTGTATGGTTTCTGGTAATGACACAGCCGTAGGGGCAGCTGGTGTAACAGTTATTATGCATAATTTTGGCACAAGAGATGCCTTCAGAGTTAATTCCTAGTCCAGGTTTTGATCAAATAATGTGGCATTTTGCCCACCTGTCTAAATCTATACTCAGTGGGTTTTGATGAGCTGGGGAGGGGGACAGATTTGGGGGCATAAATGGAATATGACAGAAATGGATTTAAAAACATAGAATTTTGAGCATGAGTGTAGGGAGGGAGAAAAAAGTGCCTTAGCGGTGAGTTCTGCTTGTAGAGGAACACTTAAAAAATTTTTTTTTATTCGAGAATAGCTGATTTACAATGTTGTGTTAGTTCCAGGTATATAGCCATGTGAATCAGTTATACATATATCCACTTGTTAAGATTTCTTTCCCCATGTAGGCCATTAGAGTGTTGAGTAGAGTTCCCTGTACTATATACAACAAGTTACTATTTATCTGTTATATATATATATTAATAGTGCTGTGTATAAATCAGTCTTAACTTATCCCCTGCCCCACTGACCTCTGGGATGTTTCTTCCATGGACCGTTAGAGAAAAGTTTGCTTTAGGAGGTGGATGATTCAATCAAATGCAAATATTTGTCTGATTTGAGATAAAAGAAACTCACCTGGAACTTAATAGAGCTTCCAAACCTTGCTGAACCTTAGAATTGCCTAGAGAGCTTTGAGACATCATGTGAAGGTCTCATTGCCAGAGATTCTGATTTACTGGGTCTGCAGTGGTCTCACTCATGAAAGCATTTTAAAGCTCCTCAGGATTTTCTAATGTGCAGCCAAGACTGAGAGCTGATGGGTTCATCCATGGCCTTTGGACGGTACCTCGGTTCTTAACTCTAAAGTGGAGAAAGTTTCCAAGGCCCCACTCCTGTAAGAATTCCTCATCACAAACGCCTGTCACCAACTTCTTGTTCAATTGTTTTTTGACTATGCATGCCAGGATTTTCTTTCTTTTTTTTTTATAAAAGTGTTTAGTCTCTGCAAAAAAAAAAAAATCCAAAGATGGCCTTCGCTTCATTAAATAAATATATTCTAGAGAGGTTTATGGCCTTCCCAGGTGGCTCAGTGATAAAGAATCTGCCTGCCCATGCAGGAGACGTGCATTTGATCCCTGGGTTGGGAAGATCTTCTGGAGGGGAGGGCATGGCAACCCACTGCAGTATTCTGCCTGGAGAATCCCATGGACAGAGGAGACTGGCGGGCTCAGTCTGTTGGGTCGCAGAGTTGGAAACGACTGAGCATCTGAGCACACACAGAGTGCAGGGAGGTTTATATAAGTTAATTAAATCACACCAATTCCAGCGACGTAGTATGAACTTGGATAGATGTTCTGTGGGGTGGGGGTGGTGGTGAGGGGTGGGGATCTCCAATTAGCTGGAAGCTTCTGGCAGAAGGAAGGAAGGAAGGAAGGAAGGAAGGAAGGTGACCAGGTCTGTGTCCTGCACTGGCCCACTTCTGGAGAGCTCTCTGGAATTTGCTGTCCTTTGATATTGGATGGCTTGTTTTCTATAACCTTTGGGGTTACAGGAATGAGGAATTTCTCCTGCCTTCTCTTGACCACTCACTAGCCCCTTTATAAGGCTTTCTGGTGTGGATTATCCTGGGAAAGTCTCCAGTTCTTGCTGGTATCTGAGAACTTCCTGCAACTCTGTAGTGGTCTGAGTTCATTCTGGAGTGATCTAGATGAAGACTTCAGGACCAGACCTAATAGAATGGAAAGAGGTCTTTAAAATGATAGAGTTGTGAAATTTTATCAAATGGGGAGTAGTGATTTAGTCCTAGAGGTTGTATAAGCATTTCTTTTATTGTGCACATGGTTTCCTGGTTTGAAAGAACAGTGGGATTTCTGACCCTGGCAGACCTAGCCTCAGACACCTCTCTGAAGAACGCAACAGAAGACTTCTTTGACACAGCCTTGGTAAGGATGGGGGTGGGCACTTTAGTGAGCAGATAGTGTTGGTAATTTGCAGGAATCTTCAAGTTGTTTATAAAGCTTGCGTTTTTCCAAGAAGTGGATTTTACTAAAAGACTCATATTTTATTATTAGGAATGTTATATGAAATAGTAACAAACAGTGTGTGTAACCAATGTTATAGAAAAATAAGGTGATTTATTTTCAAATATATTGTTCACCTGATTGGAGGTAATAAGCTGATTTTAATAAAGTAGATTGAAGGTCAAATAGGATTGTCTATAATTTTTTCCTACGGTAGTTAAAGTCAACTTCGGCCTGTTAGAGAATTATCAGCCTTAATACATTAATGTTACAGTTGATAATGCTTTTAAAAAATAACAGAAGTTTTACTTTTTCTTTTCATTAGATTATTTCCAGACGTAGTAGTCAAGGTAAGTGTATTATTTACTACTAATCGGCCATTGACCTCTCATTACTCAAATCTTCTTGGATAGAGAAGAATATTTGTCTAAATGAGGAAAAGTGCTGTGGGTTTACCTATTATGTTTGGATTAGCTGACCGTCTTGCGGCAGTCAGGTTGCGGTGCTGCAGTGAATTTTGCTATGAAATGCGCCTCATTTATCTCTGGCGCATCTCTATTTCGATGCTTCTACCACCGTTTGGTCCTTCAGTTCTGATCAGGGATGGAGAGGCACTTCTGTCATCCAAACCAGCAAAATCACCTGACACTGACTTAACTTGAAATCAATTCCATGCCTCTCTGTCTTTCAAGAGCACAAAAGGTAGATTTTTTGGATGTTAGGGTGATATTGTGCAGCTTAGCTCACGTTAAAGGTAATTCCACATTTTGAATTATGAAACCATGCATTCAAAGATGCACAGAGCGGTGAGGTGGGGTTGGGTGGGGGAGGTAAAGAGGGAGGGGCTAATTTGTGCCATTTATACTTACAGCTAATTCGCGATGTTGTATGCCAGAAACCAACACAACATTGCAAAGCAATTATCCTCCACTTAAAAATAAAGAAAACAAAGATGGATAGATATCGGGGCCATTTTAATGTCCTCTCCCTATTTTCCATCTTTTTCATTCTTTTGAAAAGCTACTACTAAATTCACAGTACATTCTACAGTGAATGTGCTGTGCTGTGCTTAGTCGCTCAGTCATGTCCGACTCTTTGCGACCCCATGGATTATAGTCTGTCAGGCTCCTCTGTCCATGGGACTCTCCAGGCAAGAATCCTGGAGTGGGTTGCCATTCCCATCTCCAGAGTATCTTACTGATCCAGGGATCGACCTGGGTCTTCCGCATTGCAGGCAGATTCTTTACCATCTGAGTCACCAGGGAAGCTGCCCAAGACCTTTACAAAATGTTTGCTTTTATAAAATACACAAATGTGAGAAATGCATAGAAGCAATGGGAAACTGTGTTCAGGGGCCGCCCTTGCACATTGCTCACTCTGGATACCAAAGCAGCTGTGCCTGAGATGCGAAGATCACAGTCAGACTCCGCATGCACTGCTGCTGTTTATCTCCATGGGCGTCCAGGTTGTGTAGGACAAGGAAGCCTAGTGTGCTGCAGTTCATGGGGTCGCAGAGAGTCTGACATGACTTAGCTCCTGAACAACAACAAAGGCCCTGCAGGTCTCCCGTGGCCTGGGGCTTTCTAGAACTTGCAGTAGGCTAGCACGTGTCCCTTATCCAGCCTAGAGAGTTTCGGAAACATTTGCTGCCCATGGCTTTTCAGCCTTTGCCTCTCCTGCTGTGTACAATCATTTCCTTATTCTTTTTTTTTTTTTTTAGCATCAGTGTGATTCTTTGAAAATTCTGCTTTCAGGGAAAATTCAGCTGTTGAATTCCTTCATATTTACCTTGGGATTCCTAGTGACAGAAGGAGCTGTAAATCCTTTGATCCAGTGGGAGGTGAGTGGCTGACAGCAGTGGCCCGGGCCCCGTGGAGAAGTTTGTGCCTAGTCCTGTCTTTTGTCTCTTCCTCTGAAAACCTTTCCCAACTCCCGACAGGCACTGAAGACCTTGAATGGCATTCTGCAAGCTGTACCTCGGGAAGAGAGAAAACGGCTCCTCTTGTTGGAAGGCCCTTGTCGTCTTATGTACGTGGCCTTGACCTGATCTGGCGGTCGTGTAAGGGCAAAATCTCTGTGAACTGGACTACCCCAATCTGTTGTGCTTCCCTAGTGGCTCAGATGGTAAAGAATCTGCTTGCAATACAGGAGACCTGGGCTGATCCCTGGGTCAGGAAGATCCCCTGGAGAGGGGCATGGCAACCCACTCCAAGATTCTTGTCTGGAGAATCCCGTGACAGAGGAGCCTGCTGGGCTACAGTCCATGGGGTCACAAAGAGCCAGACACAACTGGGCAACTAACACACAGACAGTCTTTGTTCTGTTTAGGTGTTTGCGGTGGTGGATTTTTTTTTCTTTCCTATTCTATCACATTTGTGAGGTGAAGTACTTTCTCAGGCTTTAGATTATTTTTCACTGTGAATGTGAACTGAATTAGCAACTCATGGGAGAATGTTAAGCATACAGACCTGCCACCAGGCTTCAGCCTTCCAAACCTGGTTTCGCCACTTATGCTGGTTGTTCCTCTAGAGCACAGTCTTAACTCACTACACCTCAGTCTGCTCACCTGTAAAATGAAACCAACATTAATACCTGATAGATAGAGTACAGGTCAAATAAGGCAATCCATTGGAAGTGATTAACATATCACCTGATAGAGAGCAGATATTCACAGGTTACCAGCTATTAGCTGTCCCAGTACAGCATGTATTGCTTTCCGCGGGATGGATTTTGGGGGTTCTGGTGACCCACTCACAGTTACATAGTTCCTGGGACATTGACATTTGGAGGTACCGTGGTCGTGTTGACCATGGGAAGCAACACGAGTACCTTGTTTTGAGATTTGAGCCTGAACCTGTGACTGTGTGCTGAGCACCAGGCAGCATCAGAGACATCATTATGGCCTTCCATTGTTCAAGTGGCGTGCAGCCATGCCTGCAAGAGGAGGGGATCCAGTTTATCACAGTGAGAGCTTCCCTGGTGGCTCAGATGCTAAAGGATCCGCCTGCAATGCAGGAGACATGGGTTCGATCTCTGGGTCGGGAAGATCCCCTGGAGGAGGGCAATGGAACCCACTCCAGTATTCTTGGCCGGAGAATCCCCATGGACAGAGGAGCCTGGTAGGCCACAGTCCCTGGGGTCGCAAACAGTCAGACACGACTGAGCGACTGAGCACAGCACAGACTGAAGGAGGTGATTGGAGACTGTGGAGCTCATCCTGTTTGTCCATTTAACTCTTTGCAGGATACAGTGTTTCCCTGAATTTTTCCTGCTGAGTTTCTTTGAATACATTACTTTAATTATTACCCTTAGTCATGTGTTTAGATCTGGAGAGTAGTCGACCTGATGGTCTCTGCTCAGTTTTCAGACTAATGCACATAACGTTTGAGTGTTCTCATCTGGAATGTTCTGCATTTCTAGTCAAATGTAAAACCTGCAAACATAAAGTTAAGTAGAACTCTTGATAAGACAATTCTAAGACTTCTGTTAAATTATGACAAATCCATCCACTTATGAGAAACAACTGTTACAAGATTTCTGAAATCCATTCTTTAGCTTTGGAGTTAGGACATTAAAAAAGATCAGCATCACACTTGTCAGCATTTAATTGAAATTCTTAAATGAACAACGTGAAGTTTGCGAATCTCTGGTGGTTACAGTAATGTGATAACTTAACCCCGTTACATCTGTAGCTTTATCAGTTTTAAAAATTGATTCCAAACGGCGATAGGAAAGACCCCATGAACTGCAGCCCACCAGGCTCCTCCATCCATGGGATTTTCCAGGCAAGAGTGCTGGAGTGGGCGCCGCCGCCTTCTCCAGGAAGGGCCCACAGCACCCACTGGATCATTTCCTCCAGGGTCAAGCTAGGTAATAATAATAATAAAGAATATATATCTTTACAGGCTGGTGAGGTGATTATAGAATTCCAGAATCTTAGTATTTGATGAATTCTTTGGGGAGGATCAAACTCATTTACAGATGAACTAGAATCTCAGAATGTATAGTAGTTCTAGTTTCTTTTTAAAAAAAAGTGTATTTAAGTCAATATATAAATTTGAGACTTTTCCCATAAAAATATGTTCTTGACATTGAGGACATTCTGATAATGAGTTTGAAATACTTTTAAAAAAATATACATCTTGGTTTAAAATTTTAATGCCAATGTAGTAAAGTTTTACTTATATATGTTCATCCCAGTAAAATGAAATTTATCTAAATATTTCAGGAAAGACCTTGCAAGGACAATCTTGACTGTGGGTGGTAAGCATTTAGAATTTAAATATGAGAATATTAAATACCGGACATGGGTTTGATGAGCATCTTGGAACTATGAGAAATAAAGTATGGTCAAGTTGAAATTAGGAAGTATTTTATTTTTAATTTATGATTAAAGCATTAAGCATACTGAAACCATAAAGAATAGTTAATGAATATTCCTTTACTCTCCAATGAGGTGAGTCAAATTTGATCATTTTTCCACATTTGCTTCAAATTATTTTTTAAGTAAATCAGGGTTACAGGTAAAGCCCTGTGTCCAAATTCCCATCCCATTACCCTCTTTATGTGTAGAGATAATCCTTGACTTGGGCTTGTTTTCCATTTGCAAGAATATGTTTATACTTTAATACATATATTCACAAGCAACATACACTGTTATTTTGCAAATTTAAGTTTGCATATCCAGTTGCCATTTGGTTTTTACCTTTAACATTGTTTAAAATCTAAATATGTTGGGATAGTAGTTTTGTTTATCTGCTCTAAAAAAAGCACCATTTATTTTGAGATTTTGTTATAGTAGAAATATTTCTTAAGGCTGGGAAAAAGTCTCCTTTTTTTTTTTAATTGAGGTCTAGTTGATGTATAATGTTATATAAGTTACAGGTATACAATATAGTAATTCACAATTTTTAAAGGTTATATTCAGCTTATAGTTACTGCAAAATTCTTTCTGTACTCCTCATGCTGTGCAGTGTATCCTTATAGCTAATTTTATACCCAACACTTTGTACCTCCTCCTTCCTCACTCCTATCTAGCCCCTTCCCCCTTCCCCCTTCCCGCTGGTAACCACTAATTTGTTCTCTGTCTGTGAGTCTTAGACACAGTTGGTCTTGAATGCTTTGATGTGTCTGGAATAGCGAATGCAGAAGCAACATTTAGTTTCTTAGAAATTGTTGCGTATTGACCTATTGTTTGGATTTTTCTCCTAAAATTTCTTATAGATGAATTTAAATGACTATTGGGGCTTTCCTGGTGGCTCAGATTGTAAAGAATCTGTCTGCAATGCGGGAGACCTGGGTTAACCCCTAGGTTGGAAAGATCCTCCAGAGAAGAGAATGGCAACCCACTCTTGTATTCTTGCATGGAGAATTGCATAGACAGAGGAGCCTGGCGGGCTGCAGTCTATGGGGTTGCAAAGGGTCAGGCATGACTGAGCAGCTAACACTTTCACACTTTAAATGATTATAATTGCTCCAGGATATAGCTTGCTGCTTAACACTGGAAGCCACGTGCTAGTCATCTAAGCTGGAGCTTCTTAGAACAAATGCTGGTCTGTGGAACTCATTGCTGCTCTTGCTTGGTGCCCAGAATCATCCCTGTCTGCCATGTTTTTAATCTCTAGATTATGACCAGCAGGTGGCTCTTTGTGAAGCGTTGTGTAGATTGACGACGACGAGACAATCCAGGGAGAACTTTGTTCCTCAGTGGTTTGAAGATGACACTGTTGCTAAGGCTTTCAAAGAAATTAACGACCGAGAATTTGAGACGGTGAGATCGTGGTCATGAAAAGTCCATTTAATTAATACTCATGAAGCATCTTCTCAGAGTCTTTGTGTATGTTGGGGTTAGGGGAGGGTTTTTTCCCTCGAGTGTGATTGTGTTGCCATTTTGAAGCTTCCATTTCCCACTTATGTGAACATAACTTGAGGACAATAGCAGTAGAGTATGTGTGGTCCAAATACCAGCTTAGAGTTAGGACATCTTTATAGGAGACAGCCTGGAGACAGAACTGGGTGAAATTGATGGATCCAGTCAGAGACCATGTCGTGGAGCCGGAAATGATTTTCAACAAACCTTGACGGGCAGGGAGAGTCAGAGGAGAAAAGAATGTGCCCTGCAGAGGCACCTGGGGTGACAGTGGAGGCTGAAGCTGGCCTGGGGGCTCCGCTGGCAGAGGAGTATCATGGGGTGCTTATGACGTGAGCCCTCCAGCCTCCGCAGCTTGAAGTGAAGTGAAAGCCGCTCAGTCATGTCCAACTCTTTGCGACCCCATGGTCTATACAGTCCGTGGAATTTTCCAGGCCAGAATACTGGAGTGAGTGCCTTTCCCTTCACCAGGGGATCTTCCCAACCCAGAGTTAGAACCCAGGTCTCCCACATTGCAGGCGGATTCTTTACCAGCTGAGCCACAAGGAAAGCCAATAATTTTTGGTATCTTTCATACAACCTGCTTCCCTGGTAGCTCAGTTGGTAAAGAATCCGCTTGCAATGCAGGAGACCCCAGTTCGATTCCTGGGTCAGGAAGATCCACAGGAGGATGAATAAGCTGGCCACTCCAGTCTTCTGGCGTGGAGAATTCCATGCACTGGATAATCCATGTGGTCACAAAGAATCGGACAAGACTGAGCAACTTTCACTTTTCACTTTCAGTTTTGCAAAGCAAAAGTAATTATCTTGTTTCTCAAATCATTTTCTGTCAGAGCCGTCCGTTTCTTAGTGGAATTGCTTTTAGAGGAAGGCTCACATCTGTGTCCCAGACATGGAGCACAAGGACTGTTTACCACAACAGACATCCCCTGCCAACAAAAGGGAAAAAAACCTGGATCAGTATTTCTCTAGTTTTAGAATTTGGGGGGTAACAAGTTTGCCTCCCTAATGGTTTTTGATTAGGAGAACTCGAGACATATTCTTTATTCTTAGAACCTACAGCAAGAGAGAGATTCCAGGAAGGAGCAGGAGAGAGAACTGCTGATAGGAAAATTGGCAGTGGATAAATACACCAGGATAAACCCACAGTTGATAAGTTTTATGGGTTTGTGGTTGGCTTGTGCTGGGGAGATGGATGCCCAAGGGTTAGTCAAATATTACAGTCTAGGTCATCAGAGATATTCCTCTTGTTCACTCTTTTAACCCAGGGAAACATAATTGCACATAAAGTATTCCTCAGCTGGGCGTTCAGAACTTGAGCCTGGAGCCTCCTCTTTCTGATACAAAGCTTTGTTACAGTTATCATGGTTAATAATGAGTCCTTATGGAGTCTTGATGTCACTGGATCCTGAAAATGTAGACGCAAACACTGGTCTCTGTTACGCTGCAAAGGGTAGTATTTAAATTGAATATCTTGTTTGTTTAACAAAAAGTTTGCATTATTTACTTTGAAGGATTGTAGACGGTTTGTCAATCACCTAAATGACAGACTTGGTGACCGAAGAAGGTAAGACTTTTCTCTGAGCTTTTTACATTGTTAACTAGTTCTATTCTGAATGTCTTTTTAAAAATTTGTTTGATTTTTGGTTGCTCTGGGTCTTTGTTTCTGCACGCGGGCTTTCTCTATAGTTGTGGCAAGCGGGGGCTCCTCTTCATTGCGGTGCATGGCTTTCTCTTGGGGTGATTTCTCTTGCTGCAGAGTGCGGGCTGTGGGGTGCGTGGGTTTTGGTAACTGTGGCTCATGGGCGTAGCTGTTCCGAGGCATGTAGGATCTTCCCCCGGCTAGGGATCAAACCTGTGTCTCCTGCATTGGCAGGCAGATTCGTATCCCCCGTACTACTAGAGAAATCACTGAATATCTAATGTTTTTTAAGAAATCTAGAATCTGTTTTATTTTAGGGGAGAATACATAATACAGAATTTACTGGGCATCAATGGGTTATCCGTTGAGTAGAACCCTCAGAAGAGAAGACTCCTTGTGCCTAGCGATTCCTTAGTGTGTGTGTAAAATAGTTTCGTTCAGTCTGTAACATATTTACTTGTGATTTAGAGCAGTTGTAACATTATATCCTCCAGAGAGATTTTATGAAGAATGATTTCCTGTAGATCTGAGGATAACTAGGGAAAGATGTATTATGGACAGTTAAGTCTTTGAGAAAATATTGGCTAAATTCACTGCTTTCATTAGGACTCTTGCCAGGCAGCTGGGTTGAGGTGTATGTAGTACTGGAAAACCTGGCTTGTAACCTGCCAGGTGGGATTTGAATTCTGCCCCTGGTACCAGATCTCCATTTGCAGCTTTGAGAGCCTCTTCCATACTTTGTACCAAGGGACTTGCCAGCACACCTAGTTATCCATACTTGTTTGTAGAATGTCTGTAGCTTGTGTGTGGGGTCCATCCATATTTTATTTTACTTTTTAATTGTGAGATGTTTTGCGGGTCTATTCGTTTCCATGCATCGCTGCTTTTGCTGGTGAGCATGAGGTATGTCTGTCTTTGGGGTTGTGAAGTCGGGTGCTATATAGTAAGATCCATAGGTAGACGTACATCAGGCCAAACTGCTCTCGCTACACAGAAGGGTGTTTTGTTTTTTAAGAAATCTTGCTTTTCTTCCTAGAGGCCTCCACTCTGAAGCTTACTATTTAAGAGCCCTGCTGTCACTACTTGATAAATGAATTTTTGAGTTTACATACTTTGTTCACGAGGTCAGTTACAGGACCCTTGCCTGACCTTATCCTGGTGATGGGCATCATTGTTGACACCTGGATTGGAGGGAACAGGGCAGGTCCCTTGCTTCTTTGCTTCCAGTAGGTGCCTCCCACTCTGTCCCCAGCAACTGGGGTTGTTCTCCTTTCTCTAGGTCATTCTACCTTGTACTTCATAGTCCAAAATTGTGTAGTCTCTTTTCACCCTGTTCTTTGGCTCCTAGAGGAACAAGCTCTTTCATGTAAAAGTGCTCCAACCTGTACCATCTCAGTTTTTTTGGGGGGGTAAACTTTTCAAAGGTCTCGGAACCTGGGCTTTGCTGAGGTTTCCTGGATCGTGTCTCTTGAATGTCCTAGTTAACCCTTTCTTTGTTTTGGGTCTAGCGTGCCCTCTTGGCCTCTGTGAGCTGAGCTGTTAGATCATGACTGCATGATAAATTCTTTCTCTCTCGAACTGATTTTGGTACCTTGATTCCTGTGTCTCAGGTCTGTCTGTTTTTCCTTCTGGTTGTCTGAGGACTCCAATCTCTGCTTGCTTACTTCTTTCTGGGACTTCTAAATTTCCATCAGCTTCAGTAGGGGGTCCATACATTGGCTTTCCACGCCACAGACATATTTAACACCTTTGCTCAACTCTGTAGCTGTTATTAATAAAAAGTGGACATGCCTGATGGGATGGTGGCCAAGAAATACTGTTTATTGGAGAAGCAAGTGGGAGAATAGTAAGTCTGGGGTTTGTCCCACTTGCTGAGGATAGAAACTTTATATATGCTTGCTGAGTGTGTCTAGCATATCTGGGAAGAAACAAAGGCATTGTTAATGGTTCCCATGAAAAGGGACCTCTGTGAAGTTGGGGGACAAAGAAGGAGGTATTTACTCTTTTTATAAGCATCATACACACACATTTACACACATAAGTACCATACTGTTTTAATCTAGCTTTCTTTCCTTCTTTCTCCTTTCTGTAAGAGCATATATTTATTTTGTAATACTATCATTTCTTGGTACCTATGGGGGGCCAGGCCCAGGACCCCTTGTGGATGCCAAAATCTGTGGATACCCAAGTCCCTTATCTAAAATAGCTTGGTATTTGCATACAATGAACACACACTCTCCCACATACTTTAAATCATCTCTAGATTACTTACAATGCCTAACACAGTGCAAATGCTATGCAAATAGTTGTAAATAGTAATACAATATGTTATGTAAATAATTGTCAGCATGTGGCAAAAATCAAGGTTTGCTTTTTAGAACTTTCTGAATCAATCCACATTTGTTTGAATGAACCCATGGATATGAAGGAGTGACTGTAATCAATGAAAATGAGGATAATGTGAAATCTTCAGGAATTAGCCTTCTTCCAACACGTGGCAAGTTAGACAGCCAACCACCATTTTTATTTGATCACAGTACCTCCTTGCTAGAAGTTTCTATCCATATGCCATGTGGATTGTTACTGCTTTCACATATTTCCTCTGTGACTTGCACTAGAAAAAAAAATGGTGTGGATAGTTATCTGACACATTTAAACATCTATTGCTAAGTATAGAGTTTTTATAAGTATATAGAGTTTTTTTAGAAATAGGTGAGCTATTAAAATTGAAACCCTCTTCCTGTTTTGCAGAAGTGAGAGACAGTAGGAGACCTTGTAATCTTAAAGTAGGATAGTTCTAGGGAAAGAAGTTCTGTTTTTAGTGGAATTTTCATTTGACTCTCACATATTAATGCTGAAATTGTATCTTACAGATGAGAAAACCTGCAGATAAAAAATTAAGAAATTTTGGATCGATTTCAACCTAGGGAGTCAGAGTGTAACTTTTTATATAAACAATCCTGAGGTAATCATGTTTGATTCCTGTTTAGACTTCAGTGCTTAGAGAATGTTGATATCCAAGTGTGTGTTAAGTGCTCATGAATTTCACTTACTAATTTTTTTTCCAAGAGTCATCTGTGGGACTCAGTAAGACTTTTGAAGGAAGCAGTGATGAATTTCAGCATACTAGGTAAGATGTTCATTCTAAACCACTCCACATTTTACTGCCGAGTGTTATTTCTGTTTACAGTTGCTGTGTATGTTTAGTTAATTCAGGGCAAACTTTACTTGCACTTGAGGTAGAGGGAGCTGGTGAGTGTGGTGGAAGCTGGGCTGTGCTCAGGGGGAAGGACTGGTGACTCCTCCAGTCTGTAACATTGGGGTTCAGTGACTTGCCTGATTTTCTCACTGTAAAAAAATGGCTATAGTTCCTGAACAAATTGAAAATAGAGTCACCATGGGAGCCAGCAGTTCCACTTCTGGATTTATATCCAGAAGAATTGAAAGTTGGACTTGAATATATTGGCATGCCAATGTTCATGGCAGCCTTATTCACAATAGCCAAGAGATGGAAGACACCCAAGTGCTCATCGACCGATGAATGGGTAAAGTAGATGTGATCTGTACGTACAGTGGACTGTTATTTACTTAAAAAAAGGAAATTCTGGCACATGCTCCAACATAGATGAACCCTGAGGATGTCATGCTAAGTAGTAAACACTAGTCACAAAAAAGACGAATACTGTATGATTCCACTAAAATGAAGTGTCTGAAGTCAAGTCAAGCTGATAGAGGCAGCAGGATGGTGGCTACCAGGGGCTGTGGGGAGGGGAAAATGGAGAGTTGTTCAGTGGGTACAGAGTTTCAGATTTGTAAGATGAAAAAGTTCTGGAGATCTTTTCCACAACCATGTGAATATACTTAATACCACTGAACTCTACACTTAAGAAAGATTAACAAGGTAAGTGTTATATTTTGTATCACAATTTTAAGAAGTGGTTATGGTAAAATGGCTCTCTGGGGAGGCCTTACAAATAGCTGTGAAAAGAAGAGAGACGAAAAGCAAAGGAGAAAAGGAAAGATACAAGCATCTGAATGCAGTTCTAAAGAATAGCAAGGAGAGATAGGAAAGCCTTCCTCAGTGATCAATGCAAAGAAATAGAGGAAAAGAACAAAATGGGAAAGACTAGAGATCTCTTCAAGAAAATCAGAGATACCAAGGGAACATTTCATGCAAAGATGGGCTTGATAAAGGACAGAAATGTTATGGACCTAACAGAAGCAGAAGATATTAAGAGGTGGCAAGGATACACAGAAGAACTGTACAAAAAAGATCTTCATGACCAAGATAATCACGATGGTGTGATCACTCACCTAGAGCCAGACATCCTGGAATGTGAAGTCAAGTGGGCCTTAGAAAGCATCACTACGAACAAAGCTAGTGGAGGTGATGGAATTCCAGTTGAGCTATTTCAAATCCTGAAAGATGATGGTGTGAAAGTGCTGCAGTCAATATGCCAGCAAATTTGGAAAACTCAGCAGTGGCCACAGGACTGGAAAAGGTCAGTTTTCATTTCAATCCCAAAGAAAGGCAATGCCAAAGAATGCTCAAATTACCACACAGTTTCACTCATCTCCCATGCTAGTAAAGTAATGCTCAAAATTCTCCAAGCCAGGCTTCAGCAATACGTGAATCATGAACTTCTAGATGTTTAAGCTGATTTTAGAAAAGGCAGAAGAACCAGAGATCAAATTGCCAACATCCACTGGATCATCGAAAAAGCAAGAGAGTTCCAAAAAAAAATCTACTTCTGCTTTGTTGACTATGCCAAAGCCTTTGACTGTGTGCCTCACGATAAACTGTGGGAAATTCTGGGAGAGATGGGAATACCAGACCACCTGACCTGCCTCTTGAGAAACCTGTATGCAGGTCAGGAAGCAACAGTAGGAACTGGACATGGAACAACAGACTGGTTCCAAATAGGAAAAGGAGTACGTCAAGGCTGTATATTGTCACCTTGCTTATTTAACTTCTATGCAGAGTACATCATGAGAAACACTGGGCTGGAAGAAGCACAAGCTGGAATCAAGATTGCTGGGAGAAATATTAATAACCTCAGATATGCAGATGGCACCACCCTTATGGCAGAAAGTGAAGAGGAACTAAATAGCCTCTTGGTGAAAGTGAAAGAGGAGAGTGAAAAGCTTTTAAGAGGCTTAAAGCTCAACATTCAGAAAACGAAGATCATGGCATCTGGTCCCATCACTTCATGGGAAATAGATGGGGAAACAGTGGAAACAGTGTCAGACTTTATTTTTGGGGGCTCCAAAATCACTGCAGATGGTGACTGCAGCCATGAAATTAAAAGATGCTTACTCTTTGGAAGGAAAGTTATGTGCAACCTAGATAACAAATTAAAAAGCAGAGACATTTCTTTGCCAACAAAGGTCCATCTAGTCAAGGCTATGGTTTTTCCAGTGGTCATGTATGGATGTGAAAGTTGGATGGACTGTGAAGAAAGCTGAGCGCCGAAGAATTGATGCCTTTGAACTGTGGTGTTGGAGAAGACTCTTGAGAGTCCCTTGGACTGCAAGGAGATCCAACCAGTCCATTCTGAAGGAGATCAGTCCTGGGTGTTCTTTGGAAGGAATGATGGTAAAGCTGAAACTCCAGTACTTTGGCCACCTGATGCAAAGAATTGACTCATTGGAAAAGACTCTGATGCTGGGAGGGATTGGGGGCAGGAGGAGAAGGGGACGACCAAGGATGAGATGGCTGGATAGCATCACGGACTCAGTGGACGTGAGTCTGAGTGAACTCCGGGAGTTGGTGATGGACAGGGAGGCCTGGCGTGCTGCGATTCATGGGATTGCAAAGAGTTGGACACGACTGAGCGACTGAACTGAACTAAACCTATGGTACCTCCCTTCTGTTTTCCACATATTTGCACTAACGGTTTATGAGTTACAGGGGTAATTTCAACATTTATGTAAATATCCGCCCTCTGCCCCCTCTTCTTAAATCTCCACCACTCACCTTTCTTCTCTGCTTGGTAGGTAGAGTTGAGGGGCATGGAATTAGAGAAGCGATCCTTTTCTGGGTGGATAAAAGCAAGTTGCTGGTCTAGTTCAGCATTTCAGATGTAATCACACTTAACCAGGATTCCTGAATTGGGTCTTTAAAAAAATACAGGGATGTTTTGAAAATAACTCCATACACATAATCATTGAAGTAACTGGGTTTACTAAAGAGTTAAAATGCTATGCAATTATATGGATGCTACGCATTACTTTGCCAACAAAGGTCCGTCTAGTCAAGGCTATGGTTTTTCCCGTGGTCATGTATGGATGTGAGAGTTGGACTGTGAAGAAGCTGAGTGCTGAAGAATTGATACTTTTGAACTGTGGTGTTGGAGAAGACTCTTGAGAGTCCCTTGGACTGCAAGGAGGTCCAACCAGTCCATTCTGAAGGAGATCAGCCCTGGGATTTCTTTGGAAGGAATGATGCTAAAGCTGAAACTCCAGTACTTTGGCCACCTCATGTGAAGAGTTGACTCATTGGAAAAGACTCTGATGCTGGGAGAGATTGGGGGCAGGAGGAGAAGGGGACGACAGAGGATGAGATGGCTGGATGGCGTCACTGACTTGATGGACGTGAGTCTGAGTGAACTCCGGGAGTTGGTGATGGACAGGGAGGCCTGGTGTGCAGCGATTCATGGGGTCGCAAAGAGTCGGATGTGACTGAGCAACTGAACTGAACTGACTGATGCTTACATCACAAAGAATCTAGGGTGGCTTGCCTATTTATACCAAAATAATAGAAACAGAAAATTGAAACCACAGACAAGAAGGACAGTGTCTGTCATGCAGGCTGAATTGAACTTGACCACCGTGGAGGTTCTGATTGGGGTGGAAAGTGAGACCATGTGTAATATGATTCTCACCTCACAAGCCCTGGAGAGAGCAGATCCATCCTTCCCAGCTTTGAACTCATACTGGAGGTTCTCCCAAGGGGCTCCTGCGGGTAAGGCGGGCCTTCCTCAGCCCCCAGTGTTCCTTGCTGGAATTTCCTGGATACATAAGTTAACTTCAGTGTTTTGTTAAAGGATAATTTTTGAAAAGGTGAAATGGTGACCTTCATAAAAATACATTAATAAAACATGGATTAAAGGCTTCCCTGGTGGCTCAGCGGTTAAAGCGTCTGCCTCCAATGTGGGAGACCCGGGTTTGATCCCTGGGTCGGGAAGATCCCCTGGAGAAGGAAATGGCAATCCACTCCAGTATTCTTGCCTGGAGAATCCCATGGACAGAGAAGCCTAGTAGGTTACAGTCCATGGGGTCGCAAAAAGTCGAACACAACTGAGCGATTTCACCTTCACCTTCAAAGGCCACATAATGAGATAATTGGTAAGTTGTAGTAACCAGGAAGATGCAAAGAACTACACAATACAATTTACAGATAGATTTGTAAATAGAATAGTTGCGTTTCATAAGCACAATTTGAGTTTCTGTGAACAAGAATCACCTGCATTATTTAATTTCTTCTGTTAAATATTATTAGAAAAAAAGGGAAATTGGGGCATGAGGACACAGTAGAGGAAGAGGCAGAAGGAGAGCCTTTCACCATGCAGCTCTGTGAGAAGGAAAGTGTGGTGAAGACCGCCCATCATTCAGAGATGCTAATTGCAAGTCAGTTACAGGTTGACACCTGTGTGCCTAACCAACCGGGTACCATTCAGAGGTTCCCTCAAGCTCCTCCTCAGGTTTCACAATTTGCTACAATGGTTCACAGAACTCAGGGAAACATGCTTGTTTACATTTATCAGTTTATGATAGGGGACATACATAATAAAGGATCCAGAGGGTCCGTCGTGCAGGCGCCTCTTTCTGAGGAGGTAGGCTGTATCACCCTCCTGGAATGTTTGTGTTCACCAGCCCAACAGCTCTGTGAACCCTGAACCCCATAGTTCAGGGATTTTTATGGAAGCTTTATCATGTAGGCATGCTCCAATATTAACTCCGTCTCTGGTCTTTTCTCCCCTCCCTGAAGGTTGGGGAGATCTAAGTTCCAATCCTTTAACCATGCCTTGGTCTTTCTGGGGACCGGTCTGCATCCTGGCTCCTCCAGCCCCCAGTCACCTCATGAACTTAAAAAACACACTCATCACTCGGGAGATCCCAAGGGTGTTAGAAGCTCCGGTGTCAGGAACCAAGGTCAAACACCAAATATGAGAGCAAAAGATGCTTCTAGCACCCCGTTGCTTAAAATGGATTTTAGGAGTTCGGTGTCAGGAACCGAGGCCAAGATCAAATGTATATTTTTTATGGTGACCCTGATGGGAAGGAGCAGAAGCCAGTGGTTCTGTAGTCACAGAATTGGAAAGACAGTATATGCTGAGCTGGAAGTGCCCCCTCTTCTAGGAAAGGGGTTTATAAACATCTCACTAAAAATGTAAATTAAATATAAGTATAAATTAAGAGTAACTCTTTGCAAACCCATGGACTGTAGCCTGCCAGGCTCCTCTGTCCATGAGATCTTCAGGCAAGAATACTGGAGTGGGTTGCCATGCCCTCCTCCAGGAGATCTTCCCAACCCAGGAATCCAACTCAAGTCTCCAGCATTGCAGGCAGATTCTTTACTGTCTGAGTCACCAGGGAAACCTATAGTCACTACCTGTTACTATTTAAGATATATAACATATCATTGGTGTTTACTCTGATCAATATTTTATAAAGACTTCCCGTGGATCTGACTATGGTCGGATCCTAATATTACTTTGCATATGGTAAGTTTCTGAACCCTGAACTTTGCTCCTGAGGTGGTTTTCAGTAACCCACTTGCCAAGTCAATACCCTATACTTCATAAATATATCACCTTTTGGGGAGACTCTTAAGATTCATAAATTGCTTCATAGGAGCTGGAGGAGGTAGCTATGACTTGGGGTAGTTTTATAGTCGAGGAAACTGAGGCTTGTATAGCAAACTCGGTGAGCAAGACTTGCCTTTTGCGTGCACAGCCCTTCCTGCTAAGAGATTGGCAGTGCTTTAGGAGCCTGTTGAGGGTTTGGTATAGCTCTTGGGCTATTTCTTCTCACCCTTGTATCTTTGCATTTAGCCCCACAGCCCAGTTTAGTTCAGTCACTCAGCTGTGTCTGACTCTTTGTGAGCCCATGGACTGCAGCACACTAGGCTTCCCTGTCTATCATCAGCTCCCAGAGCTTGCTAAAACTCATATCCATTGATTCGGTGATGCTGTCCCCTTCTGCCTTCAGTCTTTCCCAGCATCAGGGTCTTTTCCAGTGAGTCAACTCTCCACATCAGGTGGCCTGAGGATTGGAGTTGCAGCTTCAACATCAGTCCTTCTAATGAATATTCAGGACTGATCTCCTTTAGGATGGACTGGTTTGATCTCCATGCAGTCCAAGGGACGCTCAAGATCTTCTCCAACACCACAGTTAGCTATTTACTTTTTCAGATATTGTTTAAAATTGTTTTTGCTGCAGAGTTTGAGACTTACCCTGCAGAGACTGAATGTCCAATCAGATCAGCCTTTGGGGAAATGTTGAATTTCACTAGAGGTCAGCACTATCCTATGTAAATATGATCTGAACCATATATTTAATTAAAAATTTGCTGCTGCTGCTAAGTCACTTCAGTCATGTCCAACTCTACGATCCCATAGACGGGAGCCCACCAGGCTCCACCGTCCCTGGGATTCTCCAGGCAAGAACACGGGAGTGGGTTGCCATGCTAGTAACCTCATTAAAGTTTTTTTTCAAGTGGACTAATTTTAATGTGTATTTCACTCAGTATGTCCAAAATATTCACGGTTTAACATGTAATCAGTATAAACAATTAATGAAAGACTTTACCTTCTCTTTTTGGTACTAGTCTTTATAAGCTGTGGTTTTGTGCTTAGGACGCATCTCATGTTGTACTAGCCGTGTTTCGAGTATCGGGGGCCAAAGATCTGGATCCCCGTGTGTGTCTGTTTTTCCTTTTTCCATTCTCATCAGTTTGTGAAAGAGCTTTGCCTGCTCTCATGAGTTTTTGTTCCTGCTGTTTCCGATGCAGCTTGTACTCACTGCGGCTTATGCTTGGACTTGCTGTAAATTGTGGTCTGAACTAGTTCCTCTATTAAAGCCAACTACTATTTGTCAGTAAAGAGCTGGCGTCCTGGTCAGAGACCCTCAAGGAGACTATTGTCTGAGAAGCAGGCCTCTCCGAGGATGTTTCCATGTCTCTTCAAGTGGAGTCTGTTGAGATGAGTGTGGATTATTTCAGTTTGTATATTGGAAACAGTGCCTTTTATTTTGAATTGTAGAAATGAGTGGGATCTAAGAGAAAGAATGAGAATGAAGGTTGTGCTTAATATATTGAGAAGTAAAATACCTGTCAGAGATGATAGCTTTGTATTCACAAATGTTCTTTAAAAAAATGGATTGAATTTTAGAAGACCATCTCAATTGCTATGCTGCTAAATTACTTCTGTTTCTGCAAGATTAACTACTTAAACATGATGTTTGTATATAAAAACAAATGTGCACTTACTTGATAAAAATAATTTCAGAGTAACTTTATTTAAATAATATCTTTTTAACTTCTCATTGCAGAAAAATCTGGACAGTGAGCAAATATCCCAGTCATTTAAAATTATAAAATTTAAAAACACAACCCCTTTCAGTTTGTTGATCTACACTGACTTTATTTTTTGCTAGAAACTGAGATGAAGATGCTTGAAATTTACCTGAAGAAGCCTATTAATATCAGAAGCAAAGAAGTGACGAAAATAAAAATCCATTTTGAATTGCAGTTCAACATATCACAAGCTTCCATTAAAGCTTTAGGAGAAGACAAACAGGTGATACATTTAATTCTTCTGTTTCACTTCCATATTGGGGTTTTATAAATTGGAATATAATTGACATAAAATATTATTTGTTTCAGGTATAAATCATAACGTTTCCATTTTGTATATATTGTGAAATAATTGCCATAATGAGACTGGTTGATAGTCATCACCATTGTTGGAAGTTTTTTCTTCTTGTGAAAACTTTTACTCTCGTAGCAACTTCAAATATGCAGTATGGTATTGACTATAGTCACGATGCTGTACATTAAATCCCCTTGACATACTCATTTTATAACAGGAGATTTGTACCTTTCGACCCCCTTCACTTGTTTCGTTTACCCTCAGCCCCCTCGCCTGGAATCGCCAATCTGCTGTTTGTATCTGTGAACTTATCTTTGTTGCTGTCATTTTTAAGGTTGCACATGCAAGTGAGATCATATGGGATTTGTCCTTCTCTGTGTGACTTGCCTCAGTTTGCATAAGGCCCTCACACTCCATCCGTATTGTTGCAAATGGCAAACTTGTTTCTTTTTAATGACTATAATATTCTGTGTAAAAGTACATATGTGACTCCAGAGAAATATTTGTCAATTTTGTTTATATTTTCAAAGAAATAGCTCTTAGTTTTGTGATCTTTTCTCTTTTTTTGCCTCTACTTTGTTTATTTCCAGTCTTTTTTTTTTGTTCTATTAACTGGGTTCATTTATTTTCGTTTTCTAGTTCCTTCAAGTGTAAAGTCATGTTGTTTCTTTGAGATCTTTCTTCTTTATTTTTTGATGTGGGCATTTATCACTATAACTTCCTTCTTAGAACTGCTTTTGCTGCATCTCATAAGTCTGGTATGCTTTATTTCCATTTTCACTTGCCAAAAGGTATTTTTAAGCTCTCTCTTGCTTTCTTCATTGACCCATTGGTTTTGCAGCAGTGTGTCATTTAGTTGCCACATATTCATGCATTTCCCAGTTTTTCTCTTGTAGTTGATTTCTGGTTTCACATCGTTGTGGTCGGTAAGGTTGCTTAATATGATTTCAGTCTCAAATTTATTAAGCCTTGTTTTGTGGCCTAATATACAAGTGTTTCCTGGATTCTGTGTGTGTTGAAGGAACGTGTATTCCGTTGCTTTTGGGTAGGACGTTATGTGTATGTCAAGTCCATCTGATCTAACATTAATTTAAGGCTGATGTCTTCACATTAATTTTCCATCTAAATGGTGTATCCACTGATGCAGGGGGGATATTAAAGTCCCTGTGTGTGCTCACTCAGTCATGTCCGACTCTTTGCAGCCCCATTACTGTAGCTCTCCAGGCTCCTGTGCCCATGGAATTTTCCAGGCAAGAATACTGGAGTGGGTAGCCATTCCCTTCTCCAGGGGATCTTCCCCACCCAGGGATGGAACCCACGTCTCTTGCATCTCCTGCCTTGGCAGGTGTATTCTTTACCCCAGCTCTACCTGGGAAGCCCCCATTTAAGTCCCTTACTATGATCATAGCTTCCCTGGTGACTCAGACGGTAAGGCGTCTGCCTGTAATGTGGGAGACCCGGGTTCGATCCCTGGGTTGGGAAGATCCCTGGAGAAGGAAACGGCAACCCATTCCAGTACTCTAGCCTGGAGAATCCCACGGACGGAGGAGCCTGGTAGGCTACAGTCCATGGGTCGCAAAGAGTTGGACATGACTGAGTGACTTCACTTTCACTGTTATCATATTGCTGTCTATTTCTCTATATATATGTTAATGTGAAATTTATGAAAGAATTACTGCTTTTAAAAACCGTGTGGTTTTGGTGTGCATTTCAGGTGATGCCTGACCAGACAAAAATCTCAGCTGTTTTTGGTAAATTAGAGAAAGAAGACACTGAGATTCCTAGCAGCCACAAAACAGAGACAGGTATATTGGGAAACAGCAAAATTTCTTACCTGGATTCCCTGTAGAAGCAGTGATAAAATGTTTCTTGAAAGCGGTTACTGAAAACCTGTGGTCATATAAGAATAATTAATGTGTTACACCTTTGGAGAAAAAGTTGCAAATTAAACCTTGAACTATTTTGTCCACTGATACAGTCTCTTTGGGAGTCAGTTAGAAATGACAGAGGAGAACTAATGATGGGGTGGATGGAGGCAAATGCTAGGGGTGTGTAGGGGCCTGTCTGCCCACAAAGCTGGCCCTGCCCAGGTGAAATATTTCTTATGAGTTAGACCCGGAGGCCAAGGTGCCTCTAGATGTTTGGTGTTTGAGGCAGGTCCCAATTACCAGCTCTTACCAGAAGATGGCGCTGTACCAGATGTGGCTGTACCAGTGTGGATCCCATGAGGAGCCTTTGCAGGGTGTATGCCGCATTTTGTATGGTTATTGTTACCATTTTTTTCTTGCTCTTTTCTTCATGCGTGTAGACCAAGCAAAGGACTCTACCGAGCCGGCAGAGTTAACCAGGGCTGAAGATGACCACCGCCTGACAACTCTTCCCTTGAATAACCAATCTGAGCCTGCTGTAAGTACAAGGACCTGAGGGCAGGATTCTGAACCGTGTGCACTGGGGTGCTGGCAGGTGGAAGCTGACTCTCCTGGCTGGTTCTCCAGTTTTGCCTGGCCAGCCATGGCTGTCTTTTTTTTTTTTTTTTGACGATCCCCTCCTCTAAATTAGGTTTATCAGTTGTACTTATTTTTCCTTGCCTTTCCTCAACTTGGCTATCCAGTGGGATGTGTGACTTGGCTGGCTTTGCCTCGTTCCCTCATTTGGGATTTGGAGGCTGAGCTTATGAGAAGCAGCAGCATTTCTGGAAGCAGACATGGCGTTTAGTTACTGACTGTGGGAACCTGAGGAAATGACGTAACATCACTGGGACTGAGGCTTCTCATCTATAGAGCAAAGCTGGCTTGGGCTTCCCTGGTGGCTTGGTGATAAAGAATCCACCTGCCAGTGCAGGAGACGCAGGTTCAGTCATTGGATCTGGAAGATCCCAAGAAGGAGAGGGCAACCCACTCTGGTATTCTTGCCTGGAGAATCCCATGGACAGAGGAGCCTGGCAGGCTGCGGTCCATGGGCCGTAAAGAGTTGGATATGACTTAAGTGACTAAAGCAAACAAACAATGCCTGGCTTATAGTGTTGCCCCTTTAGGGCCACATATGAAAACATAATATATGGAAAGCACCTAACACAAGGCTTGGCATGTATTGATGTTCAGTCCGTTTTCTTATGTTTGATCACGTGGACAGACTGTAGAGAAGTGTGATGATAGTGTCATATTTTTTAAACAATTATACCCCAAAGATTATTTCTACAGATAGATTGCCTTTTGGGGAACTTGAAGATCTCAACAGTTATGATGCTGTTGACATTTTTGTAAGTCTTCCTTTGATGTTTCCCTTAGTAACTGTGAGACACTCTTGATTATCTTTGATGTGGTAAACCATCTCCTATGGGTGGGTATCTTTTTTTTTTAATAGCCAATAGTCATTTGGAACCAAATTTAATGAAGAAAGAGCCTGATATCTTAGTACTCAAATGCATTTCTTTGGAGGTGTAGAATGATCCCAAAAAGTCTCAGAGGCACCCTAATTAAGCAGCTGTTTATATATGCATTTCCTGCAGCAAACAAATACAGCTGATAATTCACCCAAAAAATCAAAACTGGATGATACACAAAAAGGTCAGATTTTTTTTTTCTATCATAAGACTTGAATGGTATATTTCAATGATACTTCACGTGCTTAACAGTTTTTGTTTTCCATTTTTATGCTTGGAATTTACTTCAGAACTTGAATATTCTGCAGATTTACAAGAATCATCAGCAACAATTCAGTTTCCTACATTAAATGACGCATCTAGGTAAGTGACTTTCAGAAGTCATAAACCACGGGAAGTCGCTCAGGTGTGTGCGACTCTTTGCATCCGCATGAACTGTGGCCTACCAGGGTCCTCTGTCCATGGGATTTTCCGGGCAAAAATACTGGAGTGGGTTGCCATTTCCTTCTTCAGGGTATCTTCCCAACCCAGGGATTGAACTCTGGGTCTCCTGCATCGCGGGCAGACTACCATCTGAGCCACCCATAAACCACGTGGATTGCTGTTACTGTGACTCGTTAATTGCAGTTTGACTGTCTGGGTTTTCCCCTTTCCTGCATCTGGCCGCGCCCCACACAAGGAGAGAACACTGTGCAGTTTTGGGTGAATAATTTCAGCAGGGCTGGAGTGTTCTCCTGTCCTGTGGGTCTCTACCCCTTTCAAGGATCACAGCCTTGTCGTGGCCACGGGGCCTGCATAACTCAATGAAGCTATGAGCCATGCTGCGCACGGACCCCCAAGACAGACGGGTCATGGTGGAGAGTTCTGACAAAGCGTGGTCCCCTGGCGCAGGAAACTGTAGCCCCAGTGTTATCTTTGGTGATGTCGTTTTCCCCAGCAGAACACTGGATGCTCCTAGACAGAAAGTGCGTATCACTTGGCACTAATTTATTTGCCACTTTTCTATGTAGTCCTCTGAAGAATGGGCCGTACATGTGATTTTTTTTTTTTTACAGCTTTGTTGAGATATAATTGAAATAACATGTACCTATATAAAGTATACAGTTTGAGTTTTGACATTTGTCTATACCTGGGAGCCATCACCACAATCAAGATAAGGACCATATCCATCATTTCCAAGAATTTCTTCCTGCCCCTTGGAATCCCTCCCTCTTTCTCCATGCCCACCTCCACCCTTGGCAATCACTGATCTGCTTGTCACTATAGATGAGTTTGTAGTTTTAAAAATCTTACTTAAACAGAATCAAACTCGAGGCACTCTTTTTTTCTTTCCTAGCATCTTTCATTCACTGTAATTATTGGGATTGGCCAAGAAGTTTGTTTGGTTTTCTCATCACTTATAGAAAAATCTGAACAAACTTTTTGGCCAACCTAGTAATTTGAGATTCTTCGTGTTGTATCAGCAGTTTGTTCTTTTATAATATTGAGTGCCATGGAGAATAGTGGATCCGTTATGGATACACCACAGCTTGTCTATCCATTTCTCCTTTTGATGGACATTTGAGTTTCCAGGTTTTTTGTTGTTACAAGTAAAGCCCTTAGGCTTCATGTATAAGTCTGTGTGGAGGTGGAGGTGTTTAGCTGCTAAGTCGTGTCCGGCTCTTTGCAACTGCATGGACTGTAGCCCACCAGCCTCCTCTGCCCATGGGATTCTCCAGGCAAGAATCCTGGAGTGGTTTTTCATTTCCTCTCCAGGAGCTCTTCCTGACCCAGGAATCTTGCATTCCTGGTCTCCAGTCTCCTGCATTGCAGGCAGATTCTTTACCACTGTGCTACCTGGGAAACTCCTCTGTATGGAAATTATGTTATCTTTTCTCTGGGGTGAATATATAGGAGTGGGATAGCTGGATCATCATTGGTGTATATTTAACTTTTAAAAAAAACTGCCAAGATGTTTTCCATTATCTTTAGAGCATTCTACGTTACCACCAACAATCTTTGAGGGTTCTGGTTGCTAGACTTTCTCATTAGTAGGTTCAATAATATAATTTCATTGATGGATGAACTAAGGAATGAGTGAACAGAGCCAGTACTGATGTGGGCTGCTTCTTCATCTTTCTACCAGAACCACACAGTCCCGCAAATGATCCTCAGTGAGGGATAATTTCTTTTGTTTACTTCATTAATTTTTATATATTGTTATGGCTCCACCTCCCAAACACCATTCTTCTTCTTTGAATTATTAGATATCTTTCTGTGTTGTGTATCTGTGTCAGATTTATTATTTGGGGGCGTCAAGGGTTTACCATTTATATGTAATTGTAATTGTAAATTATGTATGTAATTTACATATGTAAATTCCAAGTTGTAAATTACAGCTGCAGCTCTAGGACCTGTGTTTATGCTCAGCTGTGTTTGACTCTTTGCGACCCCATGGACTGTAGCCCATCAGGCTCCTCTGTCCATGGGATTCTCCAGGCCTGAATACTGGTGTGAGTTGCTGTTTCCTGCTCCAAGAGATCTTCCTGATCCAGGGATCGGACCGCTGTCTCCTACATTGCAGGCGGATGCTTTACCAATGAACAGCTCTATTTCTCCTTTAATAATGTTAGTTTAAAGTACTCTTTGTCACGCTGTGAAATCTGTTCCTGCCTGACCTTAAAAAATGAAAGTTCGAAGCCAGGAATAGAGCCTACATATGTCAGGCTGTCCAGGAACTAAAAAGGAGTTTTTTAATACCATCGCTGAAGCTAGCCATTTCCCTGTCAAAAGTCTCTTTCAATTAGAAGAGAGCAGAGACCTACCCCATCACTCCGCTTCCTTCTCATCATACTTTCTTGTCCAGGCATCTAGTGTTTCATCATTTCAGATCTGTAGAGTAATCCAGGTTTCTTCCGGCTTCACTTCTTCTTCTCACGCCCGCTGTGGCAGGAGTGGGAGCTGGAGGGCCTGTGCAGCCTGGTTTGGAAGTGTGCCACGCTCAGGCGACCCTGCAGCCTTCTCCTGGGGCTCTGTTCCTCCCAGATACCTGCTGCCCTTCTCTGCGCCTGTCTGATCCTCCATTCAGCAGTGAGAACTCCCCAGCCCTGCTTGAATCCGAGAATCCTTTGTCTCCTTCTGGGAAGCCTGGAACATTGTTGCTGCTGCTCCAAGAAGGCTAGATTTGTCTTTGGGAAGGGACTGCTCACTTGTCGTCCTGCGGAATATGTCCATGTAGAGCAGAGGGTAGGTCTTCTTCTTCCGGAGGGTACTCATTCCCCGAGAATATCTAGCAAAACCACCGCAGACTCTGAGCTAAGATTCCAGACTGGAGTGATCTGTCCATCGCCAGGGCTCTGTTTCCCTGTCTGTAAATGAGTACCTCAATTAAAAGGGACATTCAGATGCCTTTACAGCAAAGAAATCTTGGGTACTGCTCAGAGCTTTTTAGCTCTTTCGTGTTGCAATAAGTAAAACAGCATGTACAACTGCTTTTACAGTCAGACTGAAACCACAAAACGCAATTCAGGGCTCAGAAGAGCACAGGTTTTTCTGTCTCAATGTGTAAGGAACTTAATGAGAGGCAGAGTGGCAGGTAAGGAAAGGGTTTATTAGTTCTTGCCTGGAAAATTCCCTGGATAGAGGGCTACAGTCTGTGGGGTCCCAAAGAGTCAGAAATGGCTGAGCATGCTCTTGCTGAAAAGGTGTGAGTTGCAGGCAGGTGAGAGGGCTTTGAGTGCTGCACAGGTTACATTTTTATAATTAAAGGAACAGCAGGGAGAAGACCATCATCTTCCTTATTTTTGAGTTAAGCTTCCATCACCGGCTCCTCCTCCACGTCAGGCTGGGAAATTTTCTCGTCCATACATGGTCAAGCTGGGACCTTCATGGCACTGTTCAGATCAGCAGAAGAATGGTTATGTATGCTAGACTATGGTAAATCATGTCCGGTATCAGGACAATGGGGCTTCCCGGGTGACTCAGTGAAGAATCTGCCTGCCAATGCAGGAGACGTGGGTTTGATCCCTGGGTCGGGAAGATCCCCCTGGAAAAGGAGATGGCAACCCATTCCAGTTCTCACCTGGAGAATTCCATGGACGGAAGGAGGGGCCTGGCAGCTACAGTCCGCGGGGTCGCCAAGAGTTGGACACAGCTTAGTGACTAAACAACAGCAATCAGTATGATGAGGGTTTTCCACTTCGGAATGTCACCTTTCACCTCTAGTTTTGTTTTTAATGTATGCGGAGGAGCATGTCCTAGGAATCATTAACCTAGTGACCTCAACTGCCAGGATGCAAACATCATTGACTTGATGTGTGTTTTTGTTGTTAGTTTCATTGTAAGCAAGCCTGCTGTGCTTCATGATTTTCCATTTGCTTTCTGGGGTGATCATTAACTTACGTTGGTCTCCCAAAGTTCCTTAAAGTTCCCCCTCTACGTATAGTCTCCAAGTGGGATTTTAAACTAGCTCTTTGGTTATCCTATTCTATCCCTGTTCAGACTACACACACATGGCCAATAACATTTAGTATAGGGCTGACTTTTTAAACAATTGTGATAAAATGTGCACCATGTAAAGTTTGCCGTCTCCAGCATTGTGAGTGTATGTTCCGGGGCATTAAGTGCTCTCACGTTGTTGTACGTACAGTCATCGCCTCCGTCCATCTCCTGAGCATTTTCCATCTTCCCCGTCTGAAATTCTGTCCCCATTAAACAACTCCCCAATTTAACAAAATTGAAAGATACAAGAGCCCCAGAAGGACACACCAAATGGTAAAGTACTTGTGACTATGAATCCCTTTGTTTGTGGCTCCTTGTGTTTTTTGGTTTCCTATTATAGATATGGTAACTTTTAAGAAATAAATGTTATTTTAAAAACCTTAAAAAAAGATTAGTATACAGAAATCAAATTTCTTTCTGTATGCTAGCAAATAGATAATAGCAAACCATGTTATCTGATAAGGAGTTAATATCCAAAATATGTAAGGAATGCCTACTTTCAGTAGCTCCCCCCCCAAAAAAGAAATCATCTGATTAAAAAAGGAGGGGAAAGGCTTTCAACAGACATTTCTCCAAAGAGATATACAAGTGGTCAAGAAGTGTGTGAGAAGATGCTTGACGTCACTAATCATCCAGAAAGGCTTTCGTAGCGCCCAGCTGAGTCTAAGACAGAACTGGTAGGAAACGCTGCTGCCTTGCTCGTTTTGTCCTGCCATCCTCGTCCTTCTATGCCTCACGGAGATGGGCTCAACAAAGGTTTTGGTTTAAATAGCGAATTGTCGGCAGGCAGAAGATGTATGGACATGGACTGCAAGACGAGAAGTTTGTCACAGAATGGGGCGCTTTCGGTGCCCTGCGCTCACGTACGCAAAGGGCACACGGCAGAAAAAAGAAGGGCGAAGCTGTTGGTGCCACAGTTCCGTTAATTCAATATATTTTGCTTTCAGGAAAGATTCTGCTTCTGAGGATAATAGAAAGCAAGAAACGAGGATGTCGGTAATGGAACCACTTTCATTGTTTTGGGCAGTCCTTCCCATTTTAGTTATTTGCATACCTCTTCAAACTTTGCCTCGGCTCTGCACCTTTATGTTTCTCAAATTTATCTTAAGGTCTTTTTAAAAGGAAGTATTTCACTTTCAAGTGGAAAATCAGTGTTAATTCCAACAAATAGTTGGTAAAGCCCCCAAGTAAGTACAACGGAGAATAGCAAAGTTATATCGAATTGTGATACTTTTCCTTGTATTAGGCTTTGAGCCAAAAGTCTGTCCTTTGTCAAAAAAGACACATGTATACCTAAGGCTGATTCATGTTGTTGTATGGCAGAAACCAACGCCACGTTGTAAAGCAATTATCCTCCAAATTAAAAGTAAATTTAAAGGAAGATTATGAAGTAGAAGTGTTAAAGGCTTTCTAGCAGCTGCGATTTCCTCTGAATAGAATCAGAAGTGTTAATGAATTGAAAAGAAAGTTTTTGCCCCAAGTCAATGATGTTTTGTTCTGCATCGTTTGCTCCTCTCTCTCTGTTGCTCTTCCTTTGGGAAGCAGAGTGCTTTAAGTCTATCATCAGTGCATTAAAAAAGAAATCTGTATGTGAACAGTAAATGAGATTTTTGTTCCTAAAATTGAGATCATGGATTCCAAACAAGCAAAGTTCCTTCTGGCTGTCTTTTAGCTGTAGTTCTCAGTCCTATGGGCTAGCTTTTGAAGCTGGTGATAGCGCAGTAATCAGGCACACCAGCTTCTGGAAAGTTCCCTACCATCTCTACAATTATGATTAGAGAGGCTTTTATTATCTTTTACAACAGCAGCTGCCTAAGGATGTAATCGTCTTCTTTGTCTCCCTTCTCTGTACTTGGGTGCCCTTTTATTATGTAAGACAGCCCAGCTTCTCAAGGAGTTACTTCTCTTTTGCCACACTTCATAGTCGTATGTTTAATTGTGCATAAATGCTACCGGCATCCTTTCAGCAGTCAGTTCTCATGTATCACCCATGTTTGTAAAAGTCTGATTATAGGAAACACCTTTTCTCGGAGAGTAATCAAGATTCAAGTAGTAGTGGCAGTGAGCTGTCTTGGGCCAGTAACCAAAAACGGAAATCCTTGAAGTCGTATCCTAGCAGGAAAAAGACAAGAACCAGAAGCAGCAGCATAAGAAGTAAGTGTGGTATGTGTTTTCTTTCCAGTCGCTTTTCAAACGAATCAGTAGGTATTGCTTTTGCGGGATGTGATGAGAAAGGGTATCAACGAGATGTATGATCACGTGATCCTGCTACCGTTACATGGGAAAGGGAAAATGTTGATATGTGAAACAGTACTAAAGAATATGGAATTGACCAATAATTGTGAAATATAAACTACAGATAAATGGAGTAAAGAGTTCAGATAAGAGGAGTTTGATGCAAGCTGACATAAGCTGAAATCTTCAGGAAAAACTTCAAGGAAGGCTGGGTGGGACCTCAGCTAATCCTTGGGAAAAGAATAGGATTTGAAGAAGTATGGAGAAGAGGAAGCTTTCTGGTTAGGTAAAACTAGAAGAACATGGGCCGGTCCCTGGGCAAGACAGCAGCCCAGAGGAGAAGAGGGTGGCAGAGGACGAGACGGTTAGGTGGCATCACCGACTCTATGGACATGAGTTTGAGCAAACTCTGAGAGACAGTGAAGGACAGGGAAGCCTGGCGTGCTACAGCCCGTGAGGTCGCAAAGAGTCAGACACGACTTGGCGACCAAACAACAGCAAGGACATGGGAAGAGCGTTCAGAAACAGTATCTGGAGCAAAGACTTCACCCTGGCCAGAGGAACGAAGCTGAATAATTAGAGAGCGAGACATTTCAGCAAGCTGTGGGGAGTGGGGGTTGCTTCTAGAGTGTGTTTTGTGTTTCTCATAAGTAAGCTTACCCATTGGGCTCTGTTTCCTTTCATTCTAGTCTTGCCTCTTTTTCCTCCCAGTAGTGGCAGTGACCTTGAGAAAGATCAAGTGAGTAAACTTTTTTCTGTGCTGCCATGTGCCCTTTATGGGGTAAGTTTGAAACAAGTTGATCTGTTTAGGTTTGAACTACCTCTATTAAAAAAAAAAAACCTTTCTGGAATAGAAAAATAACAAACCAGTGGTTTACTAGACTTCAAGGAGTTCCACACATTTAGTATGAATCTTGGGCAAAGATTTAGGATCTTTTTTTTTTGGTTGAAAATTTATTGAAAGATGTTTATTACGAAGTATGCTTGAAATCTGGGCTATTCTGATTTCCTACAAATATGTGCTCTTTTGAATTTGTATTTTAAAATAAACTTCTTGATTTAATTCTTCTCTCAGTTTTCAGTTTGTGGACATGTTATTCACAAAGATTTTAATTATTTGAATCTTTATGTTGCCAGAGGTTGAAATACCTTCAGGCTTACATAAATATTGAATAAGCCCTGAAGGTTTCTTAAATTCCTTCAGTTATACTTGTTTTATAGGAAAGCAGTTAAGAACATGGACATGAGTGTCTTCCAGGCCAATTCAAAGATTAATTTACCATGTTTTTAGCTGAATTACCTCTCTCAGCAGTTGGCTTTTGTCCTTTGTTGAATGAAATGAGATATAGTGTATACAGTATAGCATGTGTGTATATGATTATATTTTATATATCATGTATATTAATATATATCATATATGTATATGATTATATATCACATTATATGCCATATATAAAACATATACATATATGTGATTATGTATTATGTATTATATATATAATCACGTATATATGTAACCCATATTTTATATGTGTGTGTATATGCAGACACACAAAAACACACATACTACAGAATTTGTGCAAAGTGTTCAAGAATTTTCTAGTTTCACTTTTCACTTTTACTATATAACATATAATCATGTATATATGAAATATATTTTATATATGGTATATAATGTGATATATAATCACGTGATATAGTATGTGATGTATATTTTATATAATTTGTACCTATATATAGAATACATACACTTATGTATAAATATATATATTTTATATGTATGTGTATATACACACGAAAACACAGACACACTGCAGAATGTAGTGTGAAGTGTTTAAGGATTTTCTACAGGCAGCGCTGGGATTCTGAGGACATCAACAGCACCCTGCTCACCTAAACACAAATGCAATGTGTTTAGTGCCTAATGGGATCTGGCCGTGGCGCTAGTGGTAGAGAACCCGCCTACCAATGCAGGAGCCGTGGGTTTGATCCCCGGGTTGGGAAGATCCCCTGGAGAAGGAAATGGCAACCCACTCCAGTATTCTTGCCTGGGAAATCCCATGGACAGAGGAGCCTGGCGGGCTACAGTACAGGGGATCACAGAGTCGGACACGACTGAAGTGACTTGGCACAGCGCTCTAATCATAGCTTGTTATCTGCCCTCCCCCTACCAGCCTTCTTCCATCTGCCCAGGGGGACTCTTACGTTCTGCAATGACAGGGAGTGTTTACAGCTCAAACTATAAGCCAGAGCAAGTACCTAAATATTTGTTGAGTAGTTCAACCTGAGAGATGGAGTTATCAGTTAGAAATAGGCCACAGAAGGACTTCCCTGATGGTCCAGTGCTTAAGACTTGGCTTTCCGGGGCAGCGGGTGCAGGTTTGATCCCTGGTTGAGGAGCTAGGATCCCATATGTTTCTGAGCCAAAAAACCAAAACATGAAACAGAAGCAATATGTAACAAATTCAATAAAGACTTTCAAAAATAGTCTACATCAAAAAATCTTAAAAAAAAAAAAAAGAAATAGGCTCAAAGAACAGTTTTTAACAATATACAGCTTAAAAAAAAAATTAGGTACCAAAAAACATCAAAGCTTTGAGAATCCACAGATTTACGATATGCAGCTGCCAGGAAGTCTGTGGTGATTCTCAGTGAGGGCACTGCTAACTTCATAGAGACATTGGTAGCTGACCCTGATGTCTCTGTGCTGGAGTTTAGAGAATAACTTAGAGCAAGGGTTGGCAAACCTTTTCTCTGGAGGGTCAGGTAGCAAATATTTTGGTCTCTCTGGGTGGGTGGTTTCTATGGCAACTGTTCAACTCTGCCTTTGTAGCATGCAGGCAACCACATGGGCAAAACTCAAGTGCATGGATGTGTTGGGTTCCAATTAAACTTTATTTACGAAAACTTTATTCCCATTGAGCTGTAGAGCTGTAGTTGGTTGACTCCTGGTTTAGAGCAGTGGTTCTCAGATTTTGGTGATCACCAGAATGGTCACCGGAAATGCAAATCGCTGGGACCTGTCCCCAGAGTTTTTGATTGAGTGTGTTGTCAGTGGGGCTTAAGAATTTGCACTTCCATCAAGTTCTCAGGTGCTGCTGAGGCTGTGGTCTGGGACCACACTTTGAGAACTTAGAGTCAGCTTTGAGTTAGTTTATTGATTCATGACCTCATCTGCTTCTAGCCCTGGGATGTTATGGTCTTACTGTTTCTTTTTTCAAATGGATCATGTCCAGTTCTTAAACATTTAAAAAGGATATTGGAAATGTCTTGGAATGTTTTAATAACTTGCTTTGAGTGATTGTGACTGTTAGCACTTTGTAAAAAGTACTATGTTTTAGGCGAAAATTCTAACACCCTTATGGAAAGATTCCTCCAGGCAAAATAATGTCACACCTCCCAAAATTTCTGGAACCGAATTTCAGAGTAGTTCTGCCTTTTTAACTCCTGGAGATTCTGCCCAGAAAACAAGTATGTGATTTTCTGTTGATTTACATAGAAAAAAAATTATATTTTGGAAGTGGTAGTTTAAAAAAGCAAAATATGTTTCTCTTAATATCTGTTGAAGAAAGTGTGAAGGTATGATTGATTAATCTTCTCTCTCTTGTCCTGATTAACAAAAGGCAGAGGACTCTGTTTTAATTTCGTTTAACATTTGCCATCACCTTGTGCGTAAGAATTGCTGGTGTTCATCTGCTTTTAAAATACCAACAAATGCAAATGGTGGTTGATTGCAGGTTTGGTAAACTTTTTCTGTAGAGGAACAGGTAGTTAATTTTTGCTTTTTTGGCCCCAGAGTTTCTGTTGCAACTATTCAACTCTGCGTTCGTAGTCCCAAATCAGTCACAGACAAGATGTAAACTAATGGCTGTATCTGTGTTTCCATAAAACTTTATTTATAAAACCAAGTGACAGGATTTGACCTGAGGGGCCAGGGTGTGCCGACCTTTGACTTATAAGGTTTCCCTCAGCCCCCACTGTATTTTATTGAAACAATTCACATCTTTTAAATTGGTGAAAGTCAGGATATTGTTTTCTTCACCTTTATCATTCTACAGCTTAGCATATTGGCAGGCACTTAGCAGGCACGAGTGCCAGCCTCTTAATTTGGCTGCCACTGGAAGAAAAGAAATGGGGAAAGAAAAACAGGAGCAAGGGAAACACAGCCTTAGAGAGGAAGGGGAACAAAGGGACAGATCTGAGAGAGGCAAGAGAGCTACAGCGATGAGGTGATCGAGTTCTTGCCACGTGTTTGGGGCCACATGGGCAGCTACGAAAGGTGCTGACCTAGTGGAGGTAACTGGCTACTCATTTTATCTGCAAACCTGTAAACCTAATACCCATGTATACTTTGAAAGATACAAAGTGTTTTTCGGTTTGAGTTTTTTTCCTTTTTTTTTTTTTTAATAACTGTATCCCTTACAGGGTAGGTTGAAGTTTAATTTATAGATTGATAGTGAAATGTCATTTCCTCATTTGCTTCTTAGCATGTTTATTCTCTTATAACTATTCATTCTCTCCAATACTCAGAACTTCACAGCCCCAGCCCGCTGAGTGATTTCTCTTCGCTGGAGCACTCAGATGTTGAAGAAAATGTATCTAAGGTGCTCTTTAATTGTTGGTTATTTATCTGTTTTTCCAGAATTGATGTTATACTTAATGTACTGGCTTATTCCTTCTTAGCGGATGATGTAATACTGTGTATTGCTTATTTTGACATAAATACATGTATTTCTGATCACCTCTTTTTTTTTTTTTTTAAGACTGTGGCCCCAGAGTCATTGATGAAAAGTACTAGTTTCAAACATAAACTGCAAAACGTAGAAGACAGAGGTGAGAGAATTCTAAACTTTTTTTTTTTTGCAGAATTAAGCAAAATCTGATTTTGGCTGACAAGACTGTTATTCAAATTGAGGCAGATATAATCGCTATTCAGAGTGACAGTTGCTAGACCTTGGACGGGGCAGTGCCGTCTGCTTCCCTGCTCCAAGTGGTAAGCTGGTACGGGAGGAGCAGGGGTTTTTCGCTCCCGAAACTCGAAGGTCTGTGTCAGGAAGCGCGTAGCCTGGGACCCGAGTCCCGTCACCCCGCGCACCTCCTCTCTGACCCCAGGGGTGGTATAGAAGTCCTGCACTTCTACAGCATCATTGCTTTCTCCCTTCAAATCTGTTAATGTTTGCGTAAAATAGGTGCCTCAATATTGGGTGCATATATATTTACAGTTTGTTACCTTCTTTTTATGAATTGATCCATTTGTCATTGTTTAATGACCCTCTTTTCTCATTACATTTTTTAACCGAAAGTCCGTTATTCTGATAATCTATAGTAGATACATAAAAGATAAAGAAAAGGGAATCAAAATATACCGCTGTAGAAAACGGACTGCGAAAGAAAACGGCAAAGGAGGGACTACAAAAGAGCCAGAAAGCAAGTAGTACAAGTCAGGAAGCAACAGTTAGAACTGGACATGGAACAACAGACTGGTTCCAAATAGGAAAAGGAGTACGTCAAGGCTGTATATTGTCACCCTGCTTATTTAACTTCTATGCAGAGTACATCATGAGAAATGCTGGACTGGAAGAAACACAAGCTGGAATCAAGATTGCTGGGAGAAATATCAATAACCTCAGATATGCAGATGACACCACCCTTATGGCAGAAAGTGAGGAGGAGCTAAAAAGCCTCTTGTTGAAAGTGAAAGAGGAGAGTGGAAAAGTTGGCTTAAAGCTCAACATTCAGAAAACGAAGATCATGGCATCTGGCCCCATCACTTCATGGGAAATAGATGGGGAAACAGTAGAAACAGTGTCAGACTTTGTTTTTTTGGGCTCCAAAATCACTGCAGATGGTGACTGCAGCCATGAAATTAAAAGGCGCTTACTCCTTGGAAGAAAAGTTATGACCAACCTAGATAGTATATTCAAAAGCAGAGACATTACTTTGCCGACTAAGGTCCGTCTAGTCAAGGCTATGGTTTTTCCTGTGGTCATGTATGGATGTGAGAGTTGGACTGTGAAGAAGGCTGAGCGCAGAAGAATTGATGCTTTTGAACTGTGGTGTTGGAGAAGACTCTTGAGAGTCCCTTGGACTGCAAGGAGATCCAACCAGTCCATTCTGAAGGAGATCAACCCTGGGATTTCTTTGGAAGGAATGATGCTAAAACTGAAGCTCCAGTACTTTGGGCACCTTATGCGAAGAGTTGACTCATTGGAAAAGACCCTGATGCTGGGAGGGATTGGGGGCAGGAGGAGAAAGGGACGACCGAGGATGAGATGGCTGGATGGCATCACAGACTCAATGGACGTGAGTCTGAGTGAACTCCGGGAGTTGGTGATGGACAGGGAGGCCTGGCGTACTGCGATTCATGGGGTCGCAAAGAGTCGGACATGACTGCGCGACTGAACTGAACTGAACTGAAGTCCTTAAAAATCAATGACTATTTTAAGTGTAAACAGATTAAACTTCCAATCAAACAATGGAGAGTGGCTTCATGGATAAAAATAACAAGCCCCAGCTATATGCTGTCTACAGAGACTCAACTCAGCTTTAAGGATGCACAAAGGCTTGAAGTGAAAGAATGGTAAAGCGTACTCTATGCAAGTGGACGGGGCTCCCCTGGTGGCTCAGCTGGTAAAGAATTCACGTGCAATGCAGGAGAGCCAGGTTCGATCCCTGAGCAGATAAGATCCCCTGAAGAAGGAAATGGCAACTCATCCAGTATACTTGCCTGGAGAATCCCATGGACAGAAGAGCCTGGTGGGCTACAAGGGGTCACAGAGAGTCAGACATGACTTAGGAACTAAAACCAAGGATCCCTTTGTATATGAGGAATTCTTTTCCACTGCTTTTGAAATTCTCTCTGTGTGTTTGATTTTAGACAGTTTTGTCATAGTGTGTCTTATAGAAGATCTTTGTGAGGGAATCTTTTGGGAGTTTATGAGCTTCCTGAACTGGGGTGTCCAAATTTCTCCCCCGATTTTGGAAGTTCTCAGCCATTATTATTTTCTTAAATTTTATTTATTTATTTTTGGCTGTGCCTGGGTCTTCGTTGCTGCCTGGGCTTTCCCGTAGTTGCGGGGAGCAGGGGTTCCTCTTGGTTGCAGTGCATGGGCTTCTCATGGTGGCGGCTTCTCTTGTGATGCTCAGGCTTTCATAGTTCTGCACGTGGGCTCAGTACTTGTGGTCCCCAGGCTCAATAGATGTGGCACACGGGCTTGGTTGCTCTGCGGCTTGTAGAATCCTCCCAGACCAAGCATTGAACCCACGTCTCTTGCATTGCTGGGCAGACTTTTTACCAACTGAGGCACCTGGGAAGCCTGCCATTATTTTCTGAAATAGCTTTCTGCTCCTTTTCCCTCTTTTCTCCTTCTGGGACTCCAAAAGAGTGTAGCCTGTTTCCTTTTTTAAAAAATTGGGATATCATTGACAGGTAGCATATTAACTTCAAGTGTACAACATAATCATTAGCTATTCATATGTACTGTAAATGATCACAATGAATGTAGTTAACATCTGCCCCACACATAGTGAGTCTTTTTCTTGTGATGAGAACTTTTAAGGTCTACTCTCTCAGAAACTTTCAAATGTGCAGTAAAGTCTTAACTGTAGTCACCATGCTGCCTGTATATTTCATTCCCAGGGCTTAACTTGTTTTGTCACTGGAAGTTTGCGCCTTCGAGTGTTCTTATAGCTAACTGACTTCCTTAGAGCAGCTGTTTTGTCTTTTTTAGGCAAATTGCAGAGCTCCTTTTTTGTGTGTGTGTGTGGAGGTCAGTTGCTGTATTTTTTTTTTTTTTTGAAAGTCGCTCAGTTATATCTGACTCTTTGTGACGTCATGGACTACACACTCCATGCAATTCTCCAGGCCAGAATACTGTATGATTGTTGTGTTTTTTTGGAGGGGTAGCGTTTCCTTGAGTTCATGTTCCTTGAAGTTTCGTGTTGCTGTCTTCATATTTAGTCTATCCTGATTGGCTTCAGGAGAGAAATGCGTTTTGTCCCCTAGGGATCCTGAAGCCTTCGCAGGCCTTTTCTAGGGATGTGCCTGCTCCACACTTTTTCTCCAGGGAACCTCTGCAGACTGCGTTTTCTCTGCAACCTGCACAGCCAGGCCGAGTGCTGGCAGCCTCCGGTCGCTTCCCCTGGGGCTGGTGGGCGCTCATGCTAATTAGCGCTTCCTCCCAATCCTGCCGAATAGGCCCGGCTGTCTTACCAATGCTGACATTCAGTGCCCTTTGCTGTTGCTTAGGCGCTCAGTTGTGTCTGACTCTTTGTGACCCCGTGGACTGTAGCCCGCCAGCCTCCTCTGTCCTGTGGGATTTCCCAGGCAGGAATCCTGGAGTGCTCTTGGGAGTGTGCAAAATGAGCCAGCCCCAGGGTGGGCTTGTGTGTGGGCGAGGCGTGCAGGTTGTTTGTGGTGTCTGTGGACCAGCTGCGGGGGGATCCTGTAGATGATGTGTGCCCAGCAGCTCTTGAGAAAGCCTCCTTATGGGGCCCATGAAGGCCTCTTACGGGGCTCCTGGAGGCCTCCTTATGGGGCTCCTGGAGGCCTCCTTATGGGGCCCCTGAAGGCCCCCTTATGGGGGTCCCTGAAGGCCTCCTTTTGGAGCCCCTGAAGGTCCCCTTATGGGGGTCCCTGAAGGCCTCCTTACGGGGCTCCTGGAGGCCTCCTTATGGGGCCCCTGAAGGCCCCCTTATGGGGGTCCCTGAAGGCCTCCTTATGGGGCCCCTGAAGGCCCCCTTATGGGGCTCCTGAAGGCCTCCTTATGGGGGTCCCTGAAGGCCTCCTTATGGGAGCCCCTGAAGGCCTCCTTATGGGGCCCCTGAAGCCTCCTTATGGGGCTCGTGAAGGCCTCCTTATGGGGGTCCCTGAAGGCCTCCTTTTGGAGCCCCTGAAGGCTTCCTTATGGGAGCCCCTGAAGGCCTCCTTATGGGGCTCCTGAAGGCCTCCTTTTGGAGCCTCTGAAGGCCTCCTTATGGGGCCCCTGAGGCAGGTAGCAGGATCTGGGTCCCTTCGAAGCTCCCTGAGAACCCTGGATGCTGTTCTCCAAGCCCCTCCCCACCCCAGGCCAGGTAGTGCACCTCAGGATTCTGCATGGAGCAAGAAAGAAATTGTCTTCTTTGCCTAGGGTAACTGAGCACTCACCCAGATGTCCTCACCTTCCCCCGAGGGATAAAGCTTGAGCTCAGAGGGTTTCTCTCAGTGCTGAGCTGGGCTGCCCTGAGCACGCACTGATGTGGCTCAAGTGATGGTCCTTGTTATCCTCTCGGATGCGTCCAGTCGGATATTTTCCCTTGTCCAGCAACGTGCCAGGTCTTCACACTGGACGCTCAGACTTCCACAAAGCCCCTTTATCAGGTGATTTCCAAAACCCAGTGTCCTTTGGGGAAAGACAGTAGGAAACTCCTGTTGGGCTCTTTTGTTCATGGGCTGTCGTTTTAATGTTTTCTCTGGAATTTTGGATGTGCTGGGCTCCCCAAGCTGTGAGCAGAGAGGATGACTGATTCCTCATGATTTTGCAATTTGCCCCATCATGTACCTTCTTTGAAAGGGGCTTCCTAGGTGGCTCAGTAGTGAAGAATCTGCCTGCAATGCAGGAGACCCTGAGTCAGGAAGATCCCTTGGAGAAGCAAATAGTAACCCACTCCAGTATTCTTGCCTGGAAAATCACATGGACAGAGGAACCTGGCGGGCTGCAGTCCGTGGGGTCACAAAGTCAGACATGACTTAGCGAGTAAACAGCAACAACACAGCTTAGAAAGTAAAAATAAGAAACTTAGAAAATGAATAAGAAACTTAGAAAATGCTATCCTGTAGTGATGAACCTCTGCAGAATTCTGTGTTTGAATAATTATCTGTACATACTCGCAAATCAGTATTTATTATTAATTGGTTTGTGTGTGTGTTCTCAGTTGTGTCTGACTCTTTGTGACCTCATGGACTACAGCCCACCAGGCTCCCCTGTCCATGGGATTCTCCATGCAAAAATACTGGAGTGGGTTGCCATGCCCTCCTCGAGGGGATCTTCCCAAACCAAGGATCAAACCTGCATCTCTTGAAGTCTCCTGCCTTGGCAAGCGAAATGCGTTAATCCAAACAAAAGATTTTTCAATGGTCTTCATCAGGCTGATAAATTCAACAATAAAGATTGTCTTTAACTTTTCAGATTCTTAGCATAGTACACATTGGTAGAATAAATAGAGGAATTGGCATTAGGAAAGTACCTCCATAAGAAGGGTATTTTGATAAAAAAAAACTTTTCTTGTCCCAGTGAAGGCTTTTGACCTTTACCATTTATAGCCACATGGTGTCACTTCAGAGTAAGATATTTTTTAATGCTTCAACTTGGGAGAACTTGGCTATTCATCATAGGGTTGGTTCTGTGTAGCACTAAAAACTGTTTTCATCAGAAATATGAGTAAATAAATGCAATATGGACACCAAATTATTCACTACATACAACCTGTGCCCAAAATAAGTTCAGAAGCTCCTCAGATTGCAAAAGCTGTCAACTTTCACAGCGATGAAGACACCTGTGTCCAAAAGCAAGTGACACTCCTTTAGCAGCCACCAAAAGAACCAACATTCATTCGAGATCACCTTAGTTTCAGCCACGGTGTGTTTACTGCCTGTGTTCATTTTTTAAGTGCTGCGTGTACATAGTTTTAGCCCCTTTATGAGAATGTCCAAAGGTCCTGGTTCAAAGAGGCATGCGGTTGCCATGGAAACAAAGCTGAGTCAGCAGCATCATTTAGCACCTGCATGCTTTAATTTAAGGAGTGGGCTGGTTTCCCTAGAGGAGCTTGTTCTCTCTGGAGAGCTGCTCCTCTATTTCAGGTAAAGTCGTTTACAAGATTGCCCCTTCCAAATAGTCTGCTGTGCCAGATTATTTCCATGTCGCTGAAGTGGGCCTCTGGGATGCTCCCTGTTTAGCAGGTTCACATATTCCAAGCAGCTTGTGCAGGGAACCATCATGTTATTTACACAGGGTTCCTGGATTCCTCTCTCCACTGGAGCTAACTATTATATCGTCTACGCCAGTAGATGCTTTGATTTTCCATGGGTGAGGCATGAACATTCAAGGCCATGCTTTGAGCTATTGCTACAAATGTTGTCAGGAGAGGGGGAAAAAAAAACCCAAAAGGGGCAAAACAGGCAGAAAGGAGAGAAATGTAACAAAACATAGTAGTTGTTCATGAGTATCTAACTAGGGCTAGCTAGAAGTCTAAGTGGTTTCTTTGGGTCTTGACTAGGGTGTAGGCACCATATGAGATTTAAGCCTGAGTGCTGTTTGTTTTGAGGCTGGAAGAGGACTGGGCTGTGCCTGGATTCTTTCCTGGATTTTAAAAAATCATTTTAGTCTTGAAACAGGGCAACTCCCTAGCAAATACCCATCCGACTCGATGGACATGAGTTTGAGCAAGCTGTGGGAGTTGGTGATGGACAGGGAAGCCTGGTGCCCTGCCGTCTATGGGGTCCCAAGGAGTCGGATACAACTGAGCGACTGAACTGAACTCATACTTTTCAAACAAAGGAACACACCTGAATCTTAGAGCAGTGAAAAGAGATAGTTCCCCTCTCCAGGTTTAGAGTATTGCTTATGCTTTTCACTTTTTAAAAAAAGCGAGAGAAGCTGGATGTGAGCTCTTTGAGGTTCCGAGGGAGAATGTGATCACTCACACTAGTGAGGCCCTCGGTGAGACAGCCCTCAGTCTGGTGCTGAGGCTCCACGTCACCAGCAGGTGGCGCCCTCCTTGAGCTGATCCCATCAGCTTCCAAGGGCCAGTCGGCCTGGAAACCTTGCTACCTTGCCCCTTTAGCCGGGAGCCCTGGTTGATGCCAACCATTACTGCTTTCCATCTGAGCCAGCCCGTATCCTGGTAAGGAGAGTGCTCTTGTGTGTCACTGAGCTCATCAAAGCGTGCTCGGGTCCTCTCTCAGGCATCAGCACCCCTAGCACTTTGAGACATGTCCTTAGTCAACGTGCCAAATGAGAAGCAATTTGTAACAAGGCGGGAACACGTTTCACTTGCTGCTCATCACGGCTAGATATTTACTGGCGAAAAGAGAGCAAGATAAATCTGGGAACAAGGAGATGTGTGTGTGTGTGATGATCAGTGTGTTCCGCTTGCCTTCAGACAGAGCTGACCGTCACGGCACTAAGTGGAAACAGCCACGGCTGGAAGATGGTGGTGAACCAGGGGCCCGTTCCTCGGTGGCAGAAGAAGCTGAGTTGGCAGGTAACGCCGAGCACCCAGGTGTTTCAGATGTGTGAGCACTGAGGGTCCCAGTGTGAACTACAAGGCAGCTAGAGTTTTAAGATCATAGTGGCTGCAGGAGCCAAAAAACGAAGTGCTTTGTCTTCAGACATAAGTAAATTGTTGCACAAACTGTAGATAAGAGCAAGCACTATCTCATCCTGGCATTTTGATTTCTGCCTCTTAAGTCTTTGTAGCAATTTCCAGGCCCCAAGTGTTCTTAAACTTACAGGTATCTGCTTTAGTATAGCCAAATGTTTGTGTTAGAAATATCCACTCCACAGATGAAGGAGAATGATCTGAAATGTCTGCATACGTGGGGTTGGCCTTCTGGATGGTGACATGCCTATCCTTTGAAACAAAAGGCTCTAAGAAGGCAGATTTGGAGGCCCCCAGGTACTCGAAGTTGGTGGTAAGAGCCGGGCAGCCCTGCATTCCAATCCTGGAGCTGTCGGTGTGAGCACACACCCGCTGTGTGATCTGTGTGAAGAGTGGACATGAACAGTGCCTGCTTCACTTGGATTTTCCAATGAGTTGGTCTACAGAGTGCCAGACCCTTCGTGAGCCCTTGTAAAGCCTCTTGGCACCCAGAAGCTGTTCAACGCCAGTCCCTAGAATGTCGTACCCATCACGTTATCCTAAAGACCTCTAACAACACCTCAGCCTGCTTCTTAGATGCATTCTGATTTAGGGTGCAATCAGTTGCTCTGATTTAAGGTGCTGGGAAAGTTTGTTGAAATGAGCCCTTGCCAGACAGTGAGTTTTGGTGGGAAGCTGTGTGAAGCATTGGCTGAGGACTCTTGGCTCAAGCTGGTCTGGTCGGTCACGGTTGGAGTCAGTCCTGTGCAGCCACAGAAGTCCGTGACCCACAGAAGCCAGCGGCTCTTTTCTGGGTCATGCCTGAGTTTCTAAAGGACTTTCCATGCTCTGGGCAGGCTGAGCAACACCTATTCTGAGCCCTTTGTTAGTTTTACTTAATGTTCTATTCTTCTTGCACAGAAGGCATTTCAACTTCATCCTTAAACGTTACGCCAGAGAACTTAAAAGGTTCTGTGATGATCACTGCTTTTGAAAACTTCACTAGAGAACTGAAAAGAAACTATGAGGTAATGGCCCGGTGAAAATGAAAAGCCAGCTCGTTATGCATGTGAAGTAACAGGCTCACATTCCTTAATACAACTGTGGTCCTTCCTGTGTGAAGGTGTGCCCGAGTCTCTGGGGAGGTACATTGTCCTAGCTGTGGTTGCTGAATTTACTGTCTTTGTGAATTGTGGTTTGTATTTATAAGACAGCTGTTCTGGGGACTTCCCTGGTGGTCCAGTGGTTAAGAGTCTGAGCTTCTGCTGCAGGGGGTATGGGTCAATCCCTGGTCGGGGAACTAAGATCCCACATGCTGCACGATGTGGCTCTCCTCCAAAAACCCAAAATCAAAACCCCAGCTTAAACCAGGTCAGCCATTCCATGTCCATTTGCTCTCGTGGGACCAGATGCACCTGTATGGAAAGACTTTGGTTTTTGTTGATTGCAGTCTCAGAAAACTGGACAAGCGGGAAGCAATGATTTGGTCACAGTGATAGACAAAGAAGGGAGGGCCAGGGGGCCGCGTGGACGAGAGAGGCGTGTGGGGCAGAGAGGCAGGTGGGCTGGGTGGTCAGCTGACTAGGGCAAAGCTTCGCGGCGCCACGCGTGCAGGCTGTCACAGAACCTTGTCTGCAAGAGGACTTGGAAACCATTTGCGTCCCCTCCATTTCCCTGCCGTTTATAAATCCCTAAGGAATTATTTGTTAGCACATTTGAGAAAAGTACTTATGGTCTCACCCTAACGTATATTCACTGAACTAACTTGAAAAATCTCCAGTCTTATTTTCTGCGATACTAATGTAAGCTGATTTATAATGGAAATTTGTCTGTGATATTCAATGTGTATCAGTGGCATGAATACAAGGTTTCCTATTTTAGCTTATTGTCCTTTATTAATATCAAACCTGAGGTAATAACATATGACATGTGTAGCATGGCGTCTTATTATAGTACTTTAGTGAGGATGTTTGCTGTGAATATTATGTGTAGGCAACATCTTTTTAATACAAAGCCTACACCCTATTTATGTAGTTATGTTTAACTCGGATGTGCTCATTTTGTCGTTCTTATGGTTTAGCTTAGGTACAGAAGGAGCCCACTTTATTCAAAAAATGCAAGGGAAGTACCAGATTGCCTGACAGAACTTTTAAACCAGATACATCGTCGCAGGTAAGTGTTGGGTTTCAACGCAAAACAACATTTCCATGGGGAAAGAAGAGAAAGGAGATGTACATTCTTAAGGCAAGAAACATCTAGAGAAAAGTATGGAGTATCTCTGCAATAAGATTAGAGATGTCTTTTCACATCCAGCATTCTGGTGAAGTTTGTTGCTCTTGTTTTATCTCAGACTGAATAAACTAGAACAGTTTCACAGTTTTGTTCTTCAAGAGCTGAGCAATCTTGACAAGGATTTCGAGGTTCTTCAACACCTTGAGGACAATGTTCTGGTAAGTTCTTTTTGTTTCGAACATTCTCTGTGACTGAAGATGTGTTCTGGTGTAGAAAAACTGTCAACCGCTTCAACCAACCCACCTCTTGTTCAATTTTAGGAATTTTGGGGAAAGCAGTCAGCTGACCTGAAATCATTCTGTAAACTGCAGCTCCAGAGGTATTTTGTGTTTGTTTTTTTTTAAACAAGCATCTTTCCTAGAAGTATCTTCGTTGAAGTAGGAGGTATTTAGCTAGTGTGAGTGGTTGATGTTGGTAAAACCTTACTTAGCTAATTAGCTGCATCTTTTCTAACCAGCTGCTTTTGTGGGACTCCCTGGGCATGCCGTATGGCTTATGACACCGATCAAGACATATACATTCTGAAAAGCATAAACAGGATCATGCAAACTTCATTTTTTGGGAGGATACACATTGTTTTCTTTTTAAGCAAGATTTTAAAAAATTAAAACAGATTTTGAGAAAAATATCGAGGTTTCTGAGTGAACAGTTGATTTTCAGTTGAACTGTGTACTTGATAGAATATATTCTGCACACCTTATATACATAGTGTATGTATACATTTTTTATTTTTGAATTTTATTTATGTAGTTTATTTTTGGCTGCGCTGGATCTTTGTTGCTGCACATAAGTTTCTCTAGTTGCGGCTGCTCTTTGTTGTGGGGGGCAGGCTTCTCATTGCAGTGGCTTTCTCGTTGCAGAGCAGGGGCTCTAGGCATGCGGGCTTCCGTAGTTGCCGAGTGTAGGCTCAGCAGTTGTGGTGCATGGACTCAGTTGCCCACAAGGTGTAATAAATGTTTACCTATTGATATAAATAACAGATTTTTATGAAAAATAACCAGACTTTTCAAAACAAGAACTATGAGAAGATTAGATTGTTTTGTGCTTTTGCAAAAGGTATGACCAACCTAGATAGCATATTCAAAAGCAGAGACATTACTTTGCCGACTAAGGTCCATCTAGTCAAGGCTATGGTTTTTCCTGTGGTCATGTATGGATGTGAGAGTTGGACTGTGAAAAAGGCTGAGCGCCGAAGAATCGATGCTTTTGAACTGTGGTGTTGGAGAAGACTCTTGAGAGTCCCTTGGACTGCAAGGAGGTCCAACCAGTCCATTCTGAAGGAGATCAGTCCTGGAATTTCTTTGGAAGGAATGATGCTAAAGCTGAAGCTCCAGTACTTTGGCCACTCATGCAAAGAGTTGACTCATTGGAAAAGACTTTGATGCTGGGAGGGATTGGGGGCAGGAGGAGAAGGGGATGACAGAGGATGAGATGGCTGGATGGCATCACTGACTCGATGCACATGAATCTGAGTGAACTCTGGGAGTTGGTGATGGACAGGGAGGCCTGGCATGCTGCAATTCATGGGGCCACAAAGAGTCAGACATGACTGAACAACTGAACTGAACTGAATGTTTGGCTTAATCAGTTCAGTTGCTCAGTCATGTCCGACTCTTTGCGACCCCATAGACTACAGCACACCAGGCTTCCCTGTCCATCACCAACTCTCAGAGTTTACTTAAACTCATGTCCATTGATTCGGTGATGCCATCTAACTCTGTTGTCCTCTGTTGTCTGTCATCATCTGTTGTCCCTTCTTCTCCTGCCTTCAGTCTTTCCCAGCATCAAGGTCTTTTCAAATGAGTCACTTCTTCGCATGAGATGGCAGCAGCAGCAGGTTGGTCATAGACCAAGGAGCAAGCATCTTTTAATTTCATAACTGCAGTCACCATCTGCAGTGATTTTGGAGCCCAGGAAAATAAAGTCTGTCACTATTTCCATTGTTTCCCCATCCATTTGCCATGAAGTGATGGGACCAGATGCCATGATCTTCATTTTCTGAATGTTAGTTTTAAGCCAGCTTTTTCACTCTCCTCTTTCACTTTCATCAAGAGGTCTTTAGTTCCTCTTCACTTTCTGCCGTAAGGGTGGTGTCATCTGCATATCTCAGGTTACTGATATTTCTCCCGGCAATCTTGATTCCAGTTTGTGCTTCTTCCAGCGCATCGTTTCTCATGATGTAATCTGCATATAAGTTAAATAAGCAGGGTGACAATATACAGCCTAAACGGACTCCTTTTCCTATTTGGAACCAGTCTGCTGTTCCATGTCCAGTTCTAACTCTTGCTTCTTGATCTGTGTACAGATTTCTCAGGAGGCAAGTCAGGTGGTCTTGTTTTCCCATCTCTTTCAGAATTTTCCACAATTTGTTGTGATCCACACAGTCTGCCTTAATAAGGGACTCTCTATCTGCTTCTGAATTCCATCCATTGTGACACCACACGTCAGGTAGCCTCTGAAAAACTCCACTGTATGTTTGTAGAGAGAGTAGGAATGAAGGAAGCAACTTTTGTGCTGGTTTTCATCACAGTATTACCAGAATAGTTTTGACTTCACAGAATCTTTGAAAACTTAGACATCTCAAAGGCTCACACTTCGGGAACTGCTGGTAGTGGGGTGTGTGTGTGTGTGTGTGTGTGTGTGTAGACTGGGAAAGTTCTGCTTTTATTGGTGGAGGGAGGAGAAGGGTGTGGCTGGATCTTAAAGGCTGGATGGGAGACGTACATTAGATTTGTGGTTTTAGCATCTGAATGGAGTTGTCAAGTGGGTAACTGGATAGTCAAGACTGAAACTCACGGTGGAGGGTCTGACAGCGAGACCGGATGAGTTGACTTAGGGACCAGTTACAGAGAGAAGTTGTTCCAGGGCAGAATCCTGAGGATGCTGCAGGGAGCTGAAGTTTGATAAGGGAGAGGAAGCCAGCAGAAGAGGGCGAGAGGATTATTCAAGGAGGGGGTGGTGTTACAGAGGATGAGATGTGTGTACATGCATATATAGTGAGAGGTCTGGATTCTAGGAGATTCTCATCAAAATGTCAACCATGGTTATTTCTGTGTGGTGACATTTTAGGTGACTTGCTCTTCTAACTTAGGCTGTTCTGTATTTTTTTTAGATTTAGTGCAAGATATAAATGACTTTGGGCTTCCCTGGTGGCTAAGATGGTAAGGAGTCCACCTGCAGTGCAGGAGACCTGGGTTTGATCCCTGGGTCAGGAAGATCCCCTGGAGCAGGGAATGGCAACCCACTCCAGTACTTTTGCCTGGAGAATTCCGTGCAGCAGTCTGGTGGGCTACAGTCCATAGGGTCGCAAAGAGTTGGACACAACTGAGCTACTAACACTTTCATAAATGACTCGTGTAATAAACTCAACATAACATTTATCAAGTAGGTGAATTTTCCTCTCTCCCTAACCTTCCCTCTTTTTTATGATCCAGAGAGAACTCTCTCTTTACTGTTTAGTATATATTTTTGATTTTTTTTGTGTTTCAGTTCAGTCACTCAGTCGTGTCCAACTCTTTGTGACCCCATGGACTGCAGCATGCCAGGCTTCCCTGTCCATCACCAACTCCTGAAGCTTGCTCAAACTCACATCCATCGAGTTGGTGATGCCATCCAACCATCTCATTCTCTATCGTCCCCTTCTCCTCCCGCCTTCAGTCTTTTCCCAGCATCACTGGTCTTTTCCAGTGAGTCAGTTCTTTGCATCAGGTAGCCAAAGTATTGGAGTTTCAGCTTCAGCATCAATCCTTCCAATGAGTATTCAGGACTGATTTCCTTTAAGATGGACTGGTGGGATCTCCTTGCAATCCAAGGGACTCTCAAGAGTCTTCTGCAACACCACAGTTCAAAAGCATCAATTTCTCGGTGCTCAGTTATGTTTCTATGTTTACGTAAGAATATATAGAAACATCTTGATGAGTTTCAGTATGTATATTTTAAGTAACATAAATGATATACTAAAGTTTATGTGTATTGTTCTTCCTTTGCTCTCTCAGTAACAGAAGTAGGATTTCTTTCCAAGTCAGTAATAAGGATCTGCTAATTTTTAAAATAACTGTAGCTATTCCAGCTTATGGATCTATTATTTCACATTTGATTTCGGTTGATGAGCATTCAGATTATTTTAAATTATCACAAACAAATCTTAGTGAATGCCCTTTTAAGTGTATCTTGAATGACTTTCAGTATCAGGGAAATGTTACTGTTTTATTTGGGGAAAACAAAAATAACAAAATCTCCAAGTCAAAATAGTACTAAAAGAGGATATGGATAAAAGCCTAATCTGGGCTAAGTATATTAGAATTCCAGCCCTAGTGGGGAATTGGATCTAATTCGAATTAAATGTATGTGTTACGATCAGTCATGTATAAGAGAAATCAGACTCCAGCAGCTGAACCAAATAGAGGTTTTGTTTGAACCCTGTGAGCAGTAGCCCAGAGGGATTTTGTCCAAGGTTGGTGCTGAGCTCAGTCATGTCTGACTTTTTGAGAGCCCCATGGACTATAGCCTCCTAGGCGCCTCTGCCCATGGGATTCTCCAGGGTAAGAATACTGGAGTGGGTTGCCGCTTCCTTCTCCAGGGGATCTTCCCCACCCAGGGACCAAAGCTGCATCTCCTGCGTCTCCTGCCTTGCAGGCAGATTCTTCACTGGCTGAGTCACTGGGGAAATCCATCCAAGGCTGGTATGGCAGCTTTGAGTGCTAGTCAGGGACGCAGGTTCCTTTTGCTTCCTACTCTGTTCTTTCCTTTGGCTTTGGATTTCATGGTCACAGAATAGCAGCTCTACCTCCAAGCACATCTGCTGTCTAGGCAGGGAGGGGCAGATGGTGAAGGATTTGGTAAAAGATGTGTGCCAGCAGACTCTCTCTTCTTTTTTAAAAATTAGGGAAATAGTTTTCATGGAAGCCGAATCAGTAGACTTTTGTCTCCATATTATTGGCCAGAACCAAATCACATGAAGCTTGTTAGTTACGAGGAAATCTGGGGCTGCAGATTTAAACTGAGCTTGTTACTGTCCTCCCGCAAAGTGGGGTTCTGTTAATAAGGAGAAAGGGGAGTATAGATGTTGGGTAGGTAACCAGGAATGTCTGTTGTGCCCAAATTTAATTGTATGTGCTGAATCAGGAGAAGATTGAGAAATAAATCACAGAGGTGATTCTGTCTGTTCTTCTCAACGAGCATGCGCCCTAGTGTTCGCTTTAGGATGGGAGAATGTGGTCCCTACCCACCTCTTGTTTTGTGAACCTCCAACTGGACTCAGTCTGCTTATTAACAACGGGCATTTCCCAAAGGCCAGGCCAGCCACTGTAACTGGCCCTCCCCCCAGGAAATAGCTGTCTTTTCTCCAACAGCAAAGGAAAAAAAAAATCACGCATTAGACTGTGGAGAGACGATACGTGAGTCCTGAAAGCAGCACATGGTTAAGAGATTTTTGAGAGTGATTTTGACCTGGGCAGTTCCCTCCAGTGCAGTGACCTTAGCTCCCTGTGGAGTTAAGTTATTATCTGAGTTAGGGAGATAGCCGATGAGAGGGAGCGACATTCACGTTGGCTCCCTGAGTTCTAGGGACTAGGAGGGGGGATAGCTTCAGGCTTCACTAACTGCTGTTCTCCTGTTCCCTTTCCACCAGCCTGAGCCACGGGGAGGAGACAAAGCAGCCTCCGGCCACGCGGGCCATGCCCTAGGGCTCTGTGCGCGTCCACAGCAAACGGAGTTCCTGAGACCTGCCAAGTCGGGATAGACTGTAATATGTTGGTCGTTTGTCCATTTGGTCAGAAAAGAAGTTCAGGATGTTTAGCAACTTGGAGTGATATTGCCCTTTTTTTCCTTAATTTTTGAAAGTAAAATTGATTTTTATTTGAGAAGCGTCTTCAAGTTATTTGGAGAAGGGAAACCTCAGCATCTGTGTGTGTGTGTGTGTGTGTGTGTATACACACACTACTTAGCATGTCTCTTTAAGGGAGAGCTTACTTTGGGATTAAAATAGCTCAGATGAAAATGGTGTTTCTTCTGTTTGGTAGATATTCTGGTTTCTCTGGAACTTTAACAAAACTTCCAGCTTTTGCAGAGGGGAAATATTCATCTTTTCATAATTACCAAATGCTCTAATAAAGTCTGGTGCATGGAGTTGTATATACAGTTGATGGGTTTATTTTAGAAAAATGAAACCTACATAAGTTAAGCCATCTATAAAGTGCATGATTGGATAACTGCAGTTAAAGACTGCACACTGAAGGCCAGATTATACATTATATAATGTTATATAACATAACTTAGTTTATAGTTTAATATGCCTAAAGCAGTCTTTATAACCCCAATTTGTCATTTTTCTTGAATGTTTTAATGAGCTATGTTTTAGTATGTTATAAGCTATGAGAGTATCAGGGCACTTATTTAATAACTTCTTTTTTTAAGATGTGACTAACATTTAAATCAGTAGACTTTGAGTAAAGCGAATTACCTGCCATTAAAGTAGGTGGGCCTCGCCTAATCGGTTGAAGACCTTAAGCGTCAAGACAGGTTGCTGAAAGAAGGGATTTCTGTTTCAAGATTAGAGCCTAGAAACCCTGTCTGAGTTTCCAGTCTAATGGCCAGCCCTTCAGATGTCACACTGGCTAGCTCCCACAATTTTGGGAGCCAGTTGGTGAATTTTCTCTCCCTCTCTCTCTCTCTTTATATACAGTTTATGTGTGTATATGTTACATGTATGTTTGTATGTTATATACACATATAAATTGTATATCAAGATATTTATCAGTTCAGTTCAGTCGCTCAGTTGTATCTGACTCTTTGCGACCCCATGAATTGCAGCATGGCAGGCCTCCCTGTCCATCACCAACTCCCGGAGTTCACTCAGACTCATATCCATCGAGTCAGTGATGCCATCCAGCCATCTCATCCTCGGTCGTCCCCTTCTCCTCCTGCCCCCAATCCCTCCCAGCATCAGAGTCTTTTCTAATGAGTCAACTCTTCACATGAGGTGTCCAAAGTATTAGAGTTTCAGCTTTAGCATCATTCCTTCCAAAGAAGTCCCAGGGCTGATCTCCTTCAGAATGGACTGGTTGGATCTCCTTGCAGTCCAAGGGACTCTCAAGAGTCTTCTCCAATACCACAGTTCAAAAGCATTAATTCTTCGGCGCTCAGCCTTCTTCACAGTCCAACTCTCACATCCATACATGACCACAGGAAAAACCATAGCCTTGACTAGATGGACCTTTGTTTGCAAAGTAATGTCTCTGCTTTTGAATATGCTATCTAGGTTGGTCATAACTTTTCTTCCAAGGAGTAAGCATCTTAATTTCATGGCTGCAGTCACCATCTGCAGTGATTTTGGAGCCCAAAAAAATAAAGTCTGACACTGTTTCCACATCTCTTTGCCATGAAGTGATGGGACCAGATGCCATGATCTTCATTTTCTAAATGTTGAGCTTTAAGCCAACTTTTTCACTCTCTACTTTCACTTTCATCAAGAGGCTTTTGAGTTCCTCTTCACTTTCTGCCATAAGGGTGGCATATCTGGGGTTATTAATATTTCTCCCAGCAATCTTGATTCCAGCTTGTGCTTCTTCCAGCCCAGCGTTTCTCATGATGTACTCTGCATAATGCCAAAGAATGCTCAAACTACTGCACAATTGCACTCATCTCACACACTAGTAAAGTAATGCTCAAAATTCTCCAAGCCAGTCTTCAGCAATACGTGAAGCATGAACTCCCTGATGTTCAAGCTGGTTTTAGAAAAGGCAGAGGAACCAGAGATCAAATTGGCAACATCCACTGGATCATCGAGAAAGCAAGAGAGTTCCAGAAAAACATCTATTTCTGCTTTCTTGACTACGCCAAAGCCTTTGACTGTGTGGATCACAATCAACTGTGGAAAATTCTGAAAGAGATGGGAATATCAGACCACCTAACCTGCCTCTTGAGAAATCTGTATGCAGGTCAGGAAGCAAGAGTTAGAACTGGACATGGAACAACAGACTGGTTCTAAATAGGAAAAGGAGTACATCAAGGCTGTATATTGTCACCCTGCTTATTTAACTTATATGCAGAGTACATCATGAGAAACGCTGGGCTGGAAGGAGCACAAGCTGGAATCAAGATTGCCGGGAGAAATATCAATAACCTCAGATATGCAGATGACACCACCCTTATGGCAGAAAGTGAAGAGGAGCTAAAAAGCCTCTTGATGAAAGTGAAAGAGGAGAGNTATGCAGAGTACATCATGAGAAACGCTGGACTGGAAGAAACACAAGCTGGAATCAAGATTGCTGGGAGAAATATCAATAACCTCAGATATGCAGATGACACCACCCTTATGGCAGAAAGTGAGGAGGAGCTAAAAAGCCTCTTGTTGAAAGTGAAAGAGGAGAGTGAAAAAGTTGGCTTAAAGCTCAACATTCAGTAAACGAAGATGATGGCATCTGGTCCCATCACTTCATGGGAAATAGATGGGAAAACAGTAGAAACAGTGTCAGACTTTATTTTTGGGGGCTCCAAAATCACTGCAGATGGTGACTGCAGCCATGAAATTAAAAGACGCTTACTCCTTGAAAGAAAAGTTATGACCAACCTAGATAGTATATTCAAAAGCAGAGACATTACTTTGCCGACTAAGGTCCATCTAGTCAAGGCTATGGTTTTTCCTGTGGTCATGTATGGATGTGAGAGTTGGACTGTGAAGAAGGCTGAGCGCCGAAGAATTGATGCTTTTGAACTGTGGTATTGGAGAAGACTCTTGAGAGTCCCTTGGACTGCAAGGAGATCCAACCAGTCCATTCTGAAGGAGATCAACCCTGAGATTTCTTTGGAAGGAATGATGCTAAAACTGAAGCTCCAGTACTTTGGCCACCTCATGAGAAGAGTTGACTCATCGGAAAAGACCCTGATGCTGGGAGGGATTGGGGGCAGGAGGAGAAGGGGATGACCGAGGATGAGATGGCTGGATGGCATCACAGACTCAATGGACGTGAGTCTGAGTGAACTCCAGGAGTTGGTGATGGACAGGGAGGCCTGGCGTGCTGCGATTCATGGGGTTGCAAAGAGTCGGACACGACTGAGCGACTGAACTGAACGATACTCTAAAATCATTTACAGTCCTTAAATGCTGTAAGACATCGATGAACTTTTTTTTATGTGCGTTATATCTGTCAATATGTGCTATATTAGGAATGAAAGATGAGCAATCTTTAAAATATTTAATTCATTTTAAAATAACCTAATAATAAGCCCATCACAAGTAAACATAAAATAACATCTTTTTGAAAAGCAACTAAGGTAAAATAACTTCCTGAAACAAACAAAATAAATTAAGTAATATTGTGTTCTATGTTTATTGTTCTCTTCAATGTCTAATAAAAGGCAACCGTATCATCTCATATCATCTGTTGGGATAATGTTTTAATTGTGGTGTAAGGAAGAAAATATGTCTTTATACAGACATGTAAATAGAAAAGAGAGTCTCACCCCTGAAAGGGTCTCAGGGTCCCCCAGGGTCCTTGGACCACACACTTCCAAAAACTGCTGAGCTGACGAACCTTAAAAGTGTGTTAGTTGCTTAGTCATGTCTGATTCTTTGCCACCCCATGGACTGTAGCCCGCCTGGTTGCTCTGTCCATGGAATTCTCCAGGCAAGGATACTGCAGTGGGTGGCCATTCCCTTCACCAGGGGTCCTTCCCGACCCAGCGATCAAACCCGGGTCTCCTGCATTGCAGGCAGATTCTTTACTCTGCGAGCCACTCACCAGGGAAGCCAGACTTAAGTCACCGGAGAAGTACCAAATACAGGCTCCTTAGAAAGGCGAGCAGAACAGGTCGAGCCTCCAAGACCAAATCTCAGAGCTCCAGAGAGCGCTGACGCGCAGGGAGCTGCGGCCTGAGACGCTGCCGCCCATCACCACCACCGGCCCCAGGACCGCTGAGGCTGCCGCCCACCACGCCAGCAGAATGAAGTCCAGGGCCATCCTTTCTCCTCCTCTCCTCTCTCCTGTGGGCGGGTCCTGAAGGCGGAGGTCTGCACCCTGGGGCGGGGGGCGGGCCCTGTACAGTCCAGGGTGAGTAAGGCAGGCTGCACTCTGGGGAGCCGTCTGCAGAGATGTACTCCAGAGGATTTTGACAGACACAGACGCTACCTGTCCACCACTGGCATCAGAGAAAGCTATTTGAGAAGCAGTTTCACCGGGGCCTACAACATGTAAGTATAACATATATGAAAATATATGCTGCTGCTGCTAAGTCGCTTCTGTGCGACCCCATAGACGACAGCCCACCAGGCTCTCCCGTCCCTGGGATTCTCCAGGCAAGAACAGTGGAGTGGGTTGCCATTTCCTTCAATGCATGAAAGTGAAAAGTGAAAGTGAAGTCGCTCAGTCGTGTCCGACTCCCAGCGACCCCATGGACTGCAGCCCACCAGGCTCCTCCGTCCATGAGATTTGCCAGGCAAGAGTACTGGAGTGGGGTGCCATTGCCTTCTCCATATGAAATATATAGGCATGTAGAAGGTTTAGTAATCCCTCAAACATGGCTTCCCAGGTGGCGCTAGCAGTAAAGAACCTGCTTGCTAGTGCAGGAGACCTAAGAGATGTGGGTTCGATCCCTGGGTGGGGAAGATCCCCTGGAAAAGGAAATGGCAACCCACTCCAGTATTCTTGCCTGGAGAATCCCACGGACAGAGGAGCCTACAGCCCATAGCATCGCAAAGGACACGCCTGAAGCGACTTAGCACACACACAAACATGTTACATGGCTATTCCTGCTTATTTGAGGAATGTTTCCACAAGAGCAGTGTAAAAATAAAGTTTAAATAATCCCTGCTGCTAAGTCGCTTCAGTCGTGTCCTACTCTGTGCAACCCCATAGACGGCAGCCCACCAGGCTCCCCCATCCCTGGGATTCTCTAGGCAAAATAATCCGTGCTGCTGCTGCTGCTGCTGCTAAGTCACTTTAGTCGTGTCCGACTCTATGCAACCCCATAGACGGCAGCCCACCAGTCTCTGCCGTCCCTGGGATTCTCCAGGCAAGAATACTGGAGTGGGTTGCCATTTCCTTCTCCAATACATGAAAGTGAAAGTGAAGTCGTGTCCTACTCCTAGCGATCCTGTGGACTGCAGCCCACCAGGCTCTCCATCCATGGGACCTTCCCGGCAAGAGTACTGGACTGGGGTGCCATTGCCATGTTAAATGTCTGTTCCTGCTAATTTGAAGAGTCCTTCCGTAAAGATTGGACATTGGAGCTTATGATTTATTTGTATGCCTTTTACACAGCCTTCAGTTCAGTTCAGTTGCTCAGTCGTGTCCGACTCTTTGTGACTCCATGAATCGCAGTACATCAGGCCTCCCTGTCCATCACCAACTCCCGGAGTTCACTCAAACTCACATCCATCGAGTCCGTGATGCCATCCAACCATCTCATCCTCGGTCATCCCCTTCTCCTCCTGCCCCCAATCCCTCCCAGCATCAGGGTCTTTTCCGATGAGTCAACTCTTCGCATGAGGTCGCCAAAGTACTGGAGCTTCAGTTTTAGCATCATTCCTTCCAAAGATATCCCAGGGTTGATCTCCTTCAGAATGGACTGGTTGGATCTCCTTGCAGTCCAAGGGACTCTCAACAGTCTTCTCCAACACCACAGTTCAAAAGCATCAATTCTGCGCTCAGCCGCCTTCACAGTCCAACTCTCACATCCATACATGACCACAGGAAAAACCATAGCCTTGACTAGACGGACCTTAGTCGGCAAAGTAATGTCTCTGCTTTTGAATATACTATCTAGGTTGGTCATAACTTTTCTTCCAAGGAGTAAGCGCCTTTTAATTTCATGGCTGCAGTCACCATCTGCAGTGATTTTGGAGCCCAAAAAAACAAAGTCTGACACTGTTTCTACTGTTTCCCCATCTATTTCCCATGAAGTGATGGGGCCAGATGCCATGATCTTCGTTTTCTGAATGTTGAGCTTTAAGCCAACCTTTTCACTCTCCTCTCTCACTTTCAACAAGAGGCTTTTTAGCTCCTCCTCACTTTCTGCCATAAGGGTGGTGTCATCTGCATATCTGAGATTATTGATATTTCTCCCAGCAATCTTGATTCCAGCTTGTGTTTCTTCCAGTCCAGCATTTCTCATGATGTACTCTGCATATAAGTTAAATAGCAGGGTGACAATATACAGCCTTGACGTACTCCTTTTCCTATTTGGAACCAGTCTGTTGTTCCATGTCCAGTTCTAACTGTTGCTTCCTGACCTGCATACAGATTTCTCAAGAGGCAGGTCAGGTGGTCTGGTATTCCCATCTCTTTCAGAATTTTCCACAGTTTACTGTGATCCACACAGTCAAAGGCTTTGGCATAGTCAATAAAGCAGAAATAGATGTTTTTCTGGAACTCTCTTGCTTTTTCCATGATCCAGCGGATGTTGGCAATTTGATCTCTGGTTCCTCTGCCTTTTCTAAAACCAGCTTGAACATCAGGGAGTTCACGGTTCACGTATTGCTGAAGTCTGGCTTGGAGAATTTTGAGCATTACTTTACTAGCATGTGAGATGAGTGCAGTTGTGCTGTAATTTGAGCATTCTTTGGCATTGCCTTTCTTTGGAATTGGAATGAAAACTGACCTTTTCCAGCCTTAGTTATAATGAATATGAAAAATTAGTTACATGATAATTGGTTAAAATTTAGCAGTCTGTATTCTTTTAAAATACCACTTAGGTATATTTAGGCCCTGTGCTTCTAACCTAGTTGTTGGAAGAGAAATCTTGTCTGAAGGCTTGAGTCTGCAGTCCTGTTAGCAACTGCTGGTGGAAGGAGTCAAGGACACATTGAGAAGCAGTTTGCTATTGGTGCAGGTGTGGGAAGAACATGGACTTCAAAGGAGCATTTTAGAAGCAAATTACAAGGGAATATTGGAGGCTGAAAATAGGCACAGGGGAAAACCAGGAAAGTGTCTTTGCAGGCTTCCCTTTAAGTAGCCCCTTTGGAAAAACCTGAATTTATAAACTGACATGTTAAAGACTGTGGACTGTAACCACTGTCTTAAACCACTGTGTGTTCCCTAGCATGGGGGTCTCTGTGTTCAAACTGGCATCTACAACTTCAAAGTTATATAACATTTGGATTCTGTGGTTTACCAGAAGAGGTTTATATTTTGTTTCATTCCTAAGTCAATGACTCAGGTAATCCTTTTATTTTTAAAAAACCTTACATAAGATTTTATTTTTGACATTTTCTAATTTACATTCTGCTGGTCTGAAGTCTCAGAACTTTTGAGTGGGTGGCTTCATATCAAGTCTGTGCCCTTGATTATATGAGTCACAGCCCTGCCATTGTCCATACCTACATTCTGAATGCTCCAGCAGGGCAAAACATCCGAATCTTGTTATTGCACGGTTTGTGTTGATAAGCTCATGCTGACTAGAACGCCCCCTACCTTCCTCTACCATCGTGTCTCATCCTCCTCTCGTCCTTTGTAGAATGAGGCTAGGCATAAACGAATTGTGAAATGCCCTTCTCTACTACGAAAACCTGTCAGACCCTAATGCTTCCCCAGCTCGTTGGCGCTGACAGCCTGTGGCTCGGCCAGCAGCTCCTGGTCGCAGAGCCCTGCCCTCACGCATGCATGTGCTGTGCTGCTTCTGGTGACCTGGCCCTGGTCCTCCAGGCCAGTGTACTGGGGAGTCTTTCTGTTCCGTAGGGGTTGTTGTGCAGTTGTTCAATTCTGTCTGACTCTGCTACCCCATGGACACCAGGCTTCCTTGTCCTTCACTGTCCTGGAGTTTGCTCAAACTTGTATACATTGAGTCTGATTATGCCATCCAACCATCTCATCCTCTGTCACCTCCTTCTCCTCCTTTCCTCAGCCTTTCCCAGCATCAGGGTCTTTTCCAGTGAGTCAGCTCTTTGCATCAGGTGGCCAAAATATTGGAGCTTCAGCTTCAGCTTCAGTCCTTCTGAAGAATATTCAGGGTTGATTGCCTTTAGGATGGACTGGTTTAATCTTACTGTCCAAGGGATTCTCACGTCTTCTCCAATACCAGAGTTTGAAAGCATCAATTCTTCAGTGCTCAGCCTTCTTTATGGTCCAACTGTCACGTCCATACATGACTCCTGGAAAACTCTGTAGGGGTTAGAATTCCCCAAACTGCATTTTTAGTGAGGGTTCTGAGTGCAGGTTAAGTTCTGCCATTTAGGTGCTCTTAGTGGATTTGAAAGGGGGCATGTGGGGGCTGTGGTCCGGCTTGACTGTTGTGGCCCCTGGCACAGGCGGAGACGGGCTCTGCCCGTGGCACAGCTCAGCGTCCAGTCACCAGCCCTGCGGGGCCCAGAGGCACTGCCATGGTGCCACCCGTGACTCCCGAGGGCTGGGCGGCGGCTGTGGTCCTGATCAGTTCGGACAGAGAAGTGAGTTCCACTTCCCTCGCTGTGACGGGGTGAGTGTCGACCCTGCCAGAAGCCACTCTAGAGACCCTTTCCTTGAAGTTATTCCTAGAAGTTTAGTCTAGTCACTGCCCACCCAGCCCTTCCAGAAATGCAGTCGGCACTTGAACACCTTTCTGTTTAGAATAGCTGGAGAGATCTGTTTTCCATGATGGACCTCGAGGGTCCAGCATTTATCTACACAGAGACCGTGTGTCAGCTTTGTTCCTAGACTCCCCGCCCCCTTTCTGTATGTAGCCTGCAGCTCTCTCCAGATACTTGACCACCCACATGGCAGTCCTTCCGCAGCTGACTAACAGGATTTCCAGGAAGACAGAAAGAGAAACAGAGAAGAGGAAGAGAGAAACAGAGGAGTGGAAATTATTAAAGAATCAATACAAGACTATTTAGCAGAATCAGAGGATACGTTGCCAGACTAAAGAAGCCCACCAGCAGTGATTCCATGAAATTACAATCAAGAATAAAGAGAACATCAAAAAGCTTCCAAAACAGAGACATTTTTAAATGTCACATAGAAAAAAGACAAATAGGTACCGAGCTTTCCAACAGAACACAGGAAGATAATAAAGTAATCTGATACAAATTTTGAGGGTAAATTTTTTCTTTAATTTAGAATCAAATGCAGCCACTATAGGTTGCCAATCGAGTGTAAGCATAGAATATACAAAATCAAGTCGGGGAATAGAATAAAAATATTTTCACACAGTAAATCTTAGGGAAAAAGAAACAACTTTGGTCCCATGTACTTCATCTTAGAAAACTACTGATACCTGTGCCTTAGCAGAAAAAAGGTGTAACTGAAACAAACAAAATGACAGCAACAAAACATGGATCCAGGAAGCAAGAGCTTCAACACAGGGGAAGCTCCAGGACTTGCTCCAGAGGAGAGTGAAGCGGGAAGCATGGGGAAGCGGACACAGGACAGAGAGGGGAAAGTGGTAGTCTGCCATCTAACATGCTTGAGCATTCAGTCAGTTCAGCTCAGTCGTGTCTGACTCTTTGCAACCCCATGGACTGCAGCATGCCAGGCCTCCCTGTCCATTACCAGCTCCCGGAGTTCACTCAGACTTATATCCACTGAGTCGGTGATGCCATGCAGCCATCTCATCCTCTGTCGTCCCCTTCTCCTCCTGCCCTCAATCCCTCCCAGCATCAGGGTCTTTTCAAATGAGTCAGTTCTTCACATCAGGTGGCCAAAGTAATGGAGTTTCAACTTCAGCATCAGTGCTTCCAATGAATAGTCAGGACTGATCTGCTTTAGGATGGACTGGTTGGAACTCCTTGCAGTCCAAGGGACTCTCAAGAGTCTTCTCCAACACCACAGTTCAAAAGCATTTATTCTTCAGAACTCAGCAAAGCAGAGACATTACTTTGCCAACAAAGGTCAGTCTAGTCGAGGCTATGGTCTTTCCAGTGGTCATGTATGGATGTGAGAGTTGGGCTCTGAAGAAAGCTGAGCACCAAAGAATTGATGCTTTTGAACTGTGATGTTGGAGAAGACTCCTGAGAGTCCGTTGGGCTGCAAAGAGATCCAACCAGTCCATTCTAAAGGAGATCAGTCCTGGGTGTTCTTTGGAAGGACTGATGCTAAAGCTGAAACTCTAATACTTTGGCCACCTCATGCGAAGAGTTGACTTATTGGAAAAGACTCTGGTGCTGGGAGGGATTGAGGGCAGGAGGAGAAGGGGATGACAGAGGATGAGATGGCTGCATGGCATTACTGACTTGATGGACGTGAGTCTGAGTGAACTCCGGGATTTGGTGATGGACAGGGAGGCCTGGTATGCTTCGATTCATGGGGTCTCAAAGGTCGGACACGACTGAGCAACTGAACTGAACTCACATCGATATATGACTACTGGAAAAACCATAGCTTTGACTAGACAGACATTTGTTGACTTCGTAGGCTTGAACATTAGAAAACTTATTTGAAACATCTGACAAATATTGGAGAATTTAGGAAACATTAACAGGTACCAAGAAAACTATTCAATTGAAAAATGAGATAGTTATTAAATTATTAACTCCAAGAACAACAAAACTTTTTGTACAAGAAAGGATGTGTAGCTTCAGTGCACTATTTGGCTCAGAAGGTATGTGATTATCACACAATCCTAACAAATCCTTACCTGTATGGAGAGGAGGGGGAGGAAGCGGGCCGAGGGTGATATGTTGACCATACTATAGGAAGTCAAGAGATATTTGATGAAACTGATGAATCTGAGGATCACAGTGTATGCATATTGTTTAGAAATCTGGCAGTAGACACCTGGAGAATCAAGTAGAAGAGCTAAAAGTAGTTTCATTCATTTCTTAAATGAAAATATTAGGTACTATTTTAAGAATTTATACATATTAACACATATATATGGAATCTTGGAAAATGGTACTGATGTACCTATTTGTAGGGCAGGAACAGAGGTACAGACAGAGAGAAGGATTTGTGGAAACAGCAGGTTAAGGAGAGGGTGGAATGAATTAGAGTAATATTTGAAATATATACACTGCTGCTGCTGCTAAGTTGTGTCAGTCATGTCCGATTCTGTGGAACCCATAGACGGCAGCCCACCAGGCTCCCCATCCCTGGGATTCTCCAGGCAAGAACACTGGAGTGGGTTGCCATTTCCTTCTCCAGTGCATGAAAGCGAAAAGTGAAAGGGAAGTCGCTCAGTCATGTCCAACTCTTTGTGACCCCATGGACTGCAGCCCACCAGGCTCCTCTGTCCATGGGATTTCCCAGGCAAGAGTACTGGAGTGGGTTGCCATTGCCTTCTCCAATATATACACATCCATGTGTAAAATAGCTAGCTGGTGGAAAGCTGCTGTATAACCAGGGACTCAGCTGGGTGCTCTGTGATGACCTGCAGGGGTGTGATTGGGGTGGCAGCAGGGAGGCTCCAGTGGGAGGGATATGTGTAAACATAGAGCTGATTCACACTGTTGTGCTGCAGAAGCCAACACAACATTGTAAGGCAGTTGCACTGCAATTAAAATTAAAAAAAATAATTTACACAGGTCGGAAATTTAGAAAACACAGTATAAAGAAGAACACAAAAATCATCCATAAGACCTCTGTGCTCACTTAACCTTTGATGTTCTTCAATGATCTCAGTATGTATTCATGCTTTTTATATCTGTCATCCTAACAATTTCATAGTGAAAATGATGTTTCATAAGACCTCTGTACTCACTTAACCTTTGATGTTCTTCAGCGATCTAAGTATGTATACATGCTTTTTATATCTGTTATCCTAACAATTTCATAGTGAAAATGATGTTTCACTGTTTTAACCTTCACTTTTTTAGTCACAAGTGATATTAAACACTCTTCTCTAATCAGCTTTTGTCGTCTCTGTTAATTGCTTTTCTTGTCTTTTGCTCATTCCCTGTTGGTTATTGGTCTTTTGTTATCAATTTATATGAAACTTTTGCTTTTCCCTTGTGGTCTTTGTGTTGAAGTTTTTCTTATTTTTGTGGGGTCAGATATTTTTTTTTCTCTTTGTATAACTTGGCCTCTGTGACCTTAATTACTGGACCCCTTCCCAAGTTCCTTGGTGTTTCCTGCCCGTGATGAAGTCTTAAGTTCTGTGTCCTTCCTGGTCTGGCCCTTGTCTGTTGAGGCCCTTTCTTCCCAGTCAAGCCACCCACACAAAGGCTTTTCAGCACCTCCACAAGAAAGTGAATCAACATCCTTCCGCCCAACTTGCCCTCTTCTTCACTGTCTGCCCAGAGAGCACCTAGTGAGCTATGCCTTACGTCCTAGACTAACCTTCCTGTGTTATTTCCACAGTCAACTACTACAAACATACTAAATTGTTTTAGAGTTAATTTTCATTCTTTGTCTTCCATTAGTTGTGGACTCCCTGTCTCACACCCTGGTTTATTTTGTCAGCTTTGTACCCCCATTTGCAGCACAGTGCTGGTCATTTAATAAACACTCAGCAAGTGCTGGCTCAGTGTTGGCCCCTTCACTATTCGTAGCGGCAGAACTCCAGTGGCCCCCAAGACTCCTCCCGGGTGTCCATAAGTAAGATAAGAAAGCTGTTCCTTTGATTAGGCTACGTCATATGGCAACGATGATGGAATAGTCCTTCTGGTGGTCAAGTTGCCTTTGTAAGAATCCACTGCAGCCAGCCAGGGGAGGAGTCTCCTGCTGGCTCTGAAGTAAGACCCTCTGTTGTGAGAGTGCCGTTGGCTGGGCCCTGAAGGCAGCTTTCAAGAGGTGAGCGTGGTCCCCAGTCCTACAACCACAAGGCTCAGAATCCCACAGACCACCTGAATGAAGTCGGAAGCAGGTTCTGAGCCTCAGACGAAATCCCAGCTCCAGCTGACGGATTTTAGCATGGTGAGACCCCGAACAGAGGACCCAACACCCCGGAACCCAGACTCTGGACCCAGGGAAGCTGTAGAGTATGTTTGCTGTTTAGCAGCAACAGGAAGCTGGTTACAGTGTTCAAGCTGCTGTTACTAGGGCATCGGCCACGAACCTCGGCACCAAGGACTCGGCTGGTTTTAAGACATTGCATTTTGGGTAACTGGATCCCTGTTTTCATTAGTTGTACAACAGAATTGCTCTCAGACCTACTCTGCCATGCTGTTGCTCCGTCTCAGAAGAAACGAAGCCCTGCTGCCTGCAGGCCTTCTTCCCTGGGATGCGTCCCCAGGCACCGCCAGCTGAGCTTGGTTCCTGCTCTGAGGCTCCTTCCTGCTCTGTTCCGTCAGCCTGTGAGGCCGCCCTGGTTACCTCACCGTGAGCCCGCTCCCCGCGACGGATCCTGTGAGTGGGCTCTGCCTCCTCTTTACTGTGACATTTCTGTGTGCGGTGTTGGCCTGCTGCACTGAGCCTGCAGCAGCCTGCAGCCTGGTCTCACTCACGCCCGGAAGATAAGACTGTTCCTTCTCACAGTGTTCCCTCTAATAGGTTTCCTAGCCCGGGATGGTTTTCTAGAATCGGGCCAGTTGCCTCCCTCAGGCAAGATACAATAGTTAATCCTAAATCAACTTTAAATTGCTATAAAGATACTCCCCCAAATTCTTTAGGAATTTATTTATTAAAGAATAGTGCCTTTTTTTCTTGAAAACATCCAAAAATACTAAAAGGCTAGGGATTTTCTCAGGTTTCTAACGTCAATATGAGACAGGTTAGCAAAAGGTTCCGCTTGAGCCAAGGCGTGGGGTGAGAACAGGTGGGCGGCAGTTAAGGAAGGCAAAGGGGGCAGCCGGGGCCTGTGCACAGCCCGAGGAGAGAAGGAGGGCTGGGAGGGTTTGGCCCAGAGACGAGCTTGGTCTGAGCGTGTCTGAGGCCCGTCCTGGCCTGAGGGCAGTTCTCTAAGGATGCACACGGCGCCTCAGCACTGCCCTCCTTCTCAGCAAATGAACCACGACCCTCAGGCTGTGTAAGGCCTCAGGCCCGTACATAGGCCCACTGTTAAAAACCATTAAACTCACCCCACTTTTTAGAACAATTATATTCACTTAAACTACCAGTGTTATTTGCATTTAACCTTTATTGAGGAAACCTAAAAAGAATGACTAGAAATGGAAGTCAGCTCCAGCCAAATTACAGAATTCTTTACCATATTCAGATGCTCTTCAAAATTTAGAGTACCTGAAGTGTGAGAGGCAAGGATGGTTTCAGAAAAGAACCCTGCTGACTTCCCAGATGCTGTGCTGAAGCAAAGCTCCGCCTCTGGCCGCAAGCAGCCCGGCTCAGCTGAGGGCCAGTGCAGGGCTGAGGTGCCCCAGACGGCCTGCCAGGCCCTCCACCTACCTGCCGCCCAACCACAGGCTGGCGGGCAGGCCTTGTCACCCCTCTCAGATTGGGTCACTAAAAAGATGCTTAGGTGTGAAATGTCATAGCTATTTCAGTCAGTGACATACAAGACAGTTCCCATTTTCTTCAAAATAAGAGTTGCAGATAAATCTTGCAGGACACACTCAGAACTATTTCAAGACCTCCATATCATGGTTTAAGTCTTCTGCAAAAGCTTTCTTTTCCCCACACTTTCCCCACTATGCTCTCTGACACTCCGCACATCAGTCACCTCCCAAAGACCCTCCAGGTCCTCATGTGTTTTAAGTTACAGGCGTTGCTCATTAGAAGGCATTAATGACCTTTGACACATTCTTTGCTGCTGGGCATTAAGCAGTGCCCTATGGAAAGAGACCAGACATGTCATCTTTATCACTGCTGTTTACAATCTTATTATGGAAAGTTGCAAAAAACACAAAAAGTAGAAACAGTAACACAATGTGTCCCCCGTGTAGCAATCACCCAAGTTTAACAGTTGTTGGTATTCATCTGAGTTATTAATTTTGTTTCATTACCCCCTTAACACTTTTCCTTCCCTCTAAGATACTCTACAGCCAACAACTTCAGACTGAATGTCTCATTTTCAGACAGAGGAGATAAGCAGGTTTCAGAGGATTTCAGAGAATGGCTCCTGGCCGAGCGGCCAGTCTAGTGAGGTTGTGGCACTTGGGGGTATCCGCATGAAGGAGGCACTAGCCCAGAGCTAGGATGTTGAAGTCAAGGGATTTGTAAAATACATCTTTTCTGAGAAAGAACTGATCTTGGCTGCAAACCAAAAAAAAAGTCTTGTTCTCTTAAAGTTTCACCTTAAGTATAAGAAGATTGTGCCTATATTCACTTCAAAGTATTTATTTTAGATGTAAAATACTCATAATGACATTGGGTTAAACATCCTGTTGCGAGTATGATGACAGTCTATTGGGTCTCTGTTCTTCAGTTCTATCGCTTGCTCTTAGAGATCAGGAATGGGGATTTCACAAATTTTAGAAAATACATTGAAAAGTTTAATCGTCTTTCATATTAAGGAAAATTATTATTGATTCAGTTATCTTTGATTACATAGTATGTTTCCATTTCTTTTCCTTTGAGAAAGTGGCACTTAGACTCTGGCAGCTGTTTTATTCCTTAAGTGAATCTCTATTCCCAAATATTCAATACCTCAGACAGCCCCCTGTGTACCTTTCCATGTAAATGTAGCCCAAGTGAAGACCTCCTTCTTGCCCTGGCGTGTCTGGGAAAGGGGGTGTGTCCCTTTGTCCTGTGTGATAGTCCTAAGTGCAGACGGGTCCTCCCTGCTGTGGCTCACAGCCCTTCTATGCCTCCCTCCCCACCGCCTCTGGTGGGATGCTGAAGACACAGCCAGGTTCGAGGAGGGCGGCTGGAAAGACTGTGCTTCCTGCAGGGCGGAGTCCCTTCCCTCTGGGGCTCACGCATCCCCTCCTGAGGGTGCAGGGCAGCTGAGGCTGTGTTTGGGGGCAGCATACGGCAGGTAGCAGCCGCACACTAACATGATAGTTGTTCGGGAAAAAGCCACTGCACTTTGTTCTTAGGTTCAGTTCAGTTCAGTCACTCAGTCGTGTCCGACTCTTTGCGACCCCATGCACTGCAGCACGCCAGGCCTCCCTGTCCATCACCAACTCCCGGAGCTTGCTCTAACTCATGTCCATCAAGTCAGTGATGCCATCCAATCGTCTCATCCTCTGTCATCCCCTTCTCCTCCAGCCCTCAATCTTTCCCAGCATTGGGGTCTTTTCCAATAAGTCAGTTTTTCGCATCAGGTGGCCAAAGTATTGGAGTTTCAACTTCAGCATCAGTCCTTAGGTCAATGGTTTCCTTTAAGTGTGATGGCCTCACCAGTCTAGTAAGGAGAGGCAAATATTGTACGCTCCCAGGGAAGTAAGTAGCTGTTACGATACAGGCTCTTGGAGGGGCACTAACCCAGACTGCCTCTGAAGGAGACGGGAGGAGGGTCAGGCTACGGCTTCAGCTTTCCCCTACCCCAAGCAGTAGCCGGTGGGAACACCCCTGGTAGGGAAGGAGTGAGGATACTTGGGGCTAAAGGCCAAGTCCACAGCCTCAAAAACTGCACTTGTTTCCTGGGGCCGCCACAACAAAGCGGCACAAACCAGTTAAGCAATAGGAGTGTGTGCTCTCATAGCTCTGGATGCTGGAAGCCTAAAGTCCAGGAGTCCCTCTGAGACCCACAGGGGACATGCCTGCCTTGTCTCTTCCTGGCCTTTGAAGGGACACTGGCCATCCTGGGTGGCTCGTCCTCTGCAGGGTCACTACTCCAGTGTCTCCCGCCATAGTCACAGAGCTTTCTCACTGCGTGTCTCTGGGTTCACATGGCCATCTTCTTATAAGGACACCAGTCACACTGGATTAGGGGCCCACCCTCCTCATCTTAACAAATTATGCTTTTTCCAAATAAGGTCACATTCTGAGGTTCCAGGGGTTAGAGCCTCAACATATTGTTTCTGGGGAAACACATTTCACCCTGTAACAGGGCACAAGAGACCTTTACCGAGCCTAGTGTGAAGGAGGCCACCACCAGCCTTTGAATAGACCCAGGGAGCTTTCGGAATGCTAACGGCTCTCAGCATCGGCCAACCAGCAGCCAGAGGCTCTCCCCAACTCTCTCGACTGTATGCACTTGCAGACACTTACACTACCTCTGGGAGGGGAAGGAGCCTGCCCACTGCACCCACCCCCAAACAGCAGGACTGCGCTTTCATTTCCCTGGGCCGGAGGCAGACATGGGGACACAGCCCCTGAGTGCCGGGGCGGGCCGGAGGACCACTCTTGCCCTCTGTGTTCTCAGCACTCCCTTGGCTGTCCCCTCCTCCCGCCCCCCGCCTTTTCTCACCAGGTGCCTCATTTTTTTCACTCACCCTCCACAGATGCTGGTGTTTTACTTTAGGACACTCTCCTTTCATTCGGCCATTCAAAACTTTTACGGCTTCTACACACATGGGCAAAAAAAAAAGTCAAAACTGCCACCTCCTCCTGGTCAACAGGCTTAGTAACAAAATGTTGCAGTGACAATTTTTCTTTACTACATCCTGTATAAAATGTGTAGGAAGAACCCATTCCCCTACCAGACCCTATAGGCAGCAGGGAAGGGATGGAAAAGCATGCATCTCTTCAGAATAGTCCCCAGGTGCCAAGAATATGGGCGCTTGAATTTTTCTCTTCTAGTTATATAAACACAGAAATGCCCCCTTTCTGCTCACATTCATTTGCAATATCACCACCCTGATTTTTCCTTAGTTTAAAAACTAAAATCCATCTGCAGTTTTTTCAAATCACATAAATAGCAACCTCCCACTCAGAGAGAAAATGGAAACCTCTGTACACTCTTCTGTAATCAGAGCATCTTCACCCAGTCACACAGAGGGGGGAAATACAAGAAATAAAGTACAACAGGGAAACTGTATTTATAAAATCATAAAAAATTATGTAAAAGCATTTGTTAAATTTGATAATACAATTATTGATTAAAATTGCTAAACCACTTGATTTCTTGAATAACTTTCAAAAATTCTCCTTTAAGACAATGAGAAGGCAGGTCTGCAGGAAACTGTTCTGTATCCTCCCTTGGTAGAAAATCATTAAGGTGGTTTTAGCCATCTGAATGCAGGCTCACGTTACAAAGAGGAAGTCAATTTATTTTATATTTATAAAATTTTATATAAATAATAAAGTGACTCATTCCCCTGAAGCTTTATCAGCCACAACCTATAGGAAATGTAAGGATGTGGAGAAGGAAATGGCAACCCACTCCAGTATCCTTGCCTGGAGAGGAGCCTAGTGGGCTACAGTCTATGTGGTCGCACAGAGTCTGACACGACTGAGCGACTAATCAACAACTGCCACTGCTTGGGGAGTAAGTTACAGGGCTGAGGCCCGCCACCAAAAGAGGGCAGTAACACAGAGGGTGTTGCAGATTCGGTCGGAGAAGGCGATGGCACCCCACTGCAGTACTCTTGCCTGGAAAATCCCACGGACGGAGGAGCCTGGTGGGCTGCAGTCCATGGGGTTGCTAAGAGTCGGGCACGACTGAGCGACTTCACTTTCACTTTTCGCTTTCATGCAGTGAAGGAAATGGCAACCCACTCCAGTGTTCTTGCCTGGAGAATCCCAGGGATGGGGGAGCCTAGTGGGCTGCCGTCTTGAGGTCGCACAGAGTCGGACACGACTGAAGCGAGTTAGCAGCAGCAGCAGCAGACTTGTTCACCTCCCTCCCTTAGTAAAGAACTCTTTCTCTTTAGTCAGTAAAGAATTGTATCATATCCAATTAGTCATCAAACAAACAAATGAAACCCTCTCATCTCTTCCTGTCCCTTCCCATGGATTATTGCAGTCATTTTCTTTATTTATTTTTCGGCAACCCACTCCAGTGTTCTTGCCTATAAAATCCCGTGGACGGAGGAGCCTGGCAGGTTACAGTCCATAGGGTCGCAAAGAGTCGGACATGACTGAGCAACTTATGACTATGACTATGATTTCTTTATCCATCTTTCATTGTCTTTCATTTTAGAGTCACAGAGTCTCTGCTTAAAATCTCTCTTCCTTGCTCCGCTCAATACTTAAAAATTCGTCTCCACTGTCTTCTACACAGTGCTGCCCATTAACCTTCCAAAATCTACTTTTGTAAGGCCACTCACTTGGTACCGTTTCTCTGCTGCCAAAGGATAAAGGCCACACTTACTTGCCTCAACCATGGGGCTCCACCCAGCCTCTCAGCCTCACCCCTGCTTACTAGTAACAGAGTCTGTGCTTCTGCTCCCTGCATCACTGACCCTGGGACTCTGTGCAACAGCCTGTTACTCTCTCTCAGCCCATCCGCGTCCTCCCTATCCTGCCCCCAGAATGATCTGCTCTTGTAGGGTGTTCATCACAGCTTCCACAAGCTGCTTACAATTGCCAGCTATCCTAAAGTGAGAGGATGTCTTTGTCTTTGGATTATAAGCTTCACAAGGGCAGGGACCCTGACTATGTTTCCGTGCCTCTCTTCATAGTACCTGAAACAATGCTTTGTCTGGAATGGCAAAACCAATAAACATTCGTGGATTGAAAAAAAGCAACGTAAAGACGGAAAGAGGCAAGTGAGAACAGGCCAGCGCCCAGATCGTGTTCTTGCAGAGCTGAGAGCAGCGCCTTGAGCCCAGTGTCACAGGGAGAACCAGGGTGGGCAGATGGTGTCTCTGAGGAAGGGGACTGCGGGTTTGGGGAAGGATGCGGGTGAAGGTGAGTGCTTACCTTTGAGTCGCGGCTGAGGTCCTGACCGCAGGCTGTAGATGTGCAAAGAGCTTGGTGATCTCCAGGTGCAGCCGCGCCACAGAGGAGCGGAGCCCAGGGAGGACCCGGCTGACCTGCCGCTCAGAAGTTCCTCCCACCTCGCCGCATGGCTGCTCTTCAACCTAAGTGTCAGCTGTCCCTAGCTTAGAAAGGCAGGTTTCCAGTCTGAATTTGCTTTACTGGAGAAGTCTGTGGTAAATGTTCACGTAATACTTTCCTCCACACTCAGACTTTTCAGAGACTAACAGAGACTGTAGATGAAAGTGATAGTCGAGCCCACGGACCTCTTCTTAATTTAGAAGCAAGTTGCAGCCTCCACGTCAAGATTCTCAGGAAGCCTGTTTGCTTTCTTAACTTCTTGGGGGGTGGGGGAAATGAAAGTATTAGTTGCTCAGCTGTGTACGACTCCATGGACTGTAGCCGGCCAGGCTCCTCTGTCCATGGGATTCTCCAGGCAAGAATACTGGAGTGGGTAGCCTTTCCCTTCTCCAGGGGATCTTCCCAAGCCAGGCATTGAACCCAGATCTCCCACATTGCAGGCAGATGCTTTACCATGAGCCACTGGGGAAGCCCCTTACAATCATAAAGTGTGTGCGTGAAAGTCGTTTAGTCGTGTCCAACTCTTTGTGACCCCATGGACTATATGGTCCATGGAATTCTCCAGGCCAGAATACTGGATTGGGTAGCCTTTCCCTTCTCCAGGGGATCTTCCCATCCCAGGCATTGAACCCAGGTCTCCCGCATTGCAGGCAGATTCTTTACCAGCTGAGCCACCAGGGAAGCCCTACAATCATAAAAGAGTCCCCTAAAAAGGTATGCGCATTGATCCAGCAATTCCACCTTTATTTAAGCTGTACTGAAGATTAGGATTACAGTATTGTTATAATAGCAAAAGACTAAATATAATCCCCCACCCCAGGCATCATCAGGACTGACGAGCTGGCTGTAGTGCAGAACACTGTGGCTCTAGAAGACGAGGCCCTGCGGAGTGACAGCCTCCAGGGTGTGTTGTTCAGTGAAAAGAGCAGCACAGGACAGCGCGTGCAGCTCGCTCACCCCTGTCTGTGCCTGTGTTGGGGGAGGGGCGGTCTGTCATTCTGCTCAACGGGATGACATGTTAAAAATATTTTTTTTTCAAGTGTTGAAATAGGGTAAGAAAATGAAAATAGGCCTAGAAGGTATATAGGTGTACCCATATATAAGAAGGCATAGACCTTCTTACCCTATTTGAATTTTCCTTATATGCATGTATTACCTTTTCAATTAAAAAGAGCTCATTTTAAAAGGCTCAAAAGATGAAAATCCCTTCCGGAACCAAAATTGTATTATATCATTATTATGCATTACACTGTTCAGTAGAAAAACTTCAAGAATCCGCTATGAATCGAGGTATGAACATCAGAAAATGATTGTTCATGTGTTTGGAGACTTAGGTTCTGCTGCGTATTTTAATTTTGTCACCAGAGGTTTCATCAGAATGTGCCATAGAGTAAGTCTGCTTATTTCTTTCCAGGATGAAGTGAATAATCTACAAAGGCTGGCTCCTTGAAGCCTGTGGGTAAGTTTTAGAGGCACGCCCCTCTCCAACGCAGAGAAGGGGTGGAGTAGAAAGTCCCTTGCTGTTTGCGCCAGGCTTTCAGCTTCCTTTCCCTGTCACCTTGAGCGAATCATGCCTCCTGCAATCTAACTTTCTTCCTACGTAAGGGGGAGTTACTTCTGCCACACTGGTCTCCAGGTGGGTCACAGGGAGCCAGTGAAGGATGGAAATACAGAGACTGACCACGTCTAAGGGATTGTTTATCATTTCACTACTCAGCATGTGCAAGTCACATTGAAAACATCCCCCAGAAGAGTAGCCTGCCACTCAGCCATCAGCTTTCTGGAGTTTTCTGAGAAGACAGCTACCGTGGGCCCACTGGCTCAGAACACGCAGGGACACTGTGCTCACTAATATGTGTAAACTGAAACCTCACTGACATGTGGTGAATTCAGAATGAAAGCCGAGTGAAAGCGAAATGAAAGTGAAAGTGTTAGTCACTCAGTTGTGCTCAACTGTTTGCAACCCCATGGACTGTAGCCTCCCCAGGCTCTTCCATTCATGGGATTCTCCAGGCAAGAATATGAGAGGGGGTGGTTCCATTCCCTTCTCCAGGGGATCTTCCTAACCCAGAGATCGAACCTGGGTCTCCCACATTGCAGGTGGGTTCGTTAACTGTCTGAGCCTCCAGGGAAGCTGACTTCAGGATGGTGGGGCAGAAACACTAAGATTGGGGGAAACAAAATACTCAGAACCAAAACCCCAGAGACTCAGTCCTGGCAGCAAACCTCCCACAGCATCTTGCTTTGGGGAAACTGTCGTCTCAAAGGTGGGTAAAGATGAATAGTGATGAAAAGACAGTTTTAATAACTCAGAACCCAGATTAACAGTTGGGAAGGCCCTTTCCACATTTGAGCCCAAAGGAAAGGAATGAAGGGAATTTTTCCTCCGTCAGGTAAAAAATGCAGGTGGACAGGGGCCTCGCTCAGAGGTAGGAAGGGACACGTGTGTGCCTTCTGGGCAGTTTGCAGGGGCACTCACACAGACACGAGCCTCCAAACATGAGCCAAAGCTATTATGCATTATAGAGGTGTTAGTAAGCAAAAGGTATTGCTTAATAATTCAGCACATGCATTAAGAAGGGTTTAACAGTCATTTATTGGAAAGAAAATTTATAGTCAATCTACTTTCAATCAGCAATTTTATTACATTTTAATAAATAAATTAAAATTTATTTTGTAAATTTTCAGAACTTCAAACATTCAGTTCAGTTCAGTCGGTCAGTCGTGTTCGACTCTTTGCGACCCCATGAATTGCAGTATACCAGGCCTCCCTGTCCATCACCAACTCCCGCAGTTCACTCAAACTCATGTCCATCGAGTCGGTGATGCCATCCAGCCATCTGTCATCCCCTTCTCCTCCTCCCCCAATCCCTCCCAGCATCAGAGTCTTTTCCAATGAGTCAACTCTTCGCATCAGGTGGCCAGAGTACTGGAGTTTCAGCTTTAGCATCAGTCTTTCCAAAGAACACCCAGAACTGATCTCATTAAATGTAAATGAATGTAAATTTATTACATTTAATAAATGATAGCCAAAGGTTATCATTTGTCTTTTTTATATTCTCTTTTATATCCAGTTTAATATTTTTATGAGGCAACTTGCATCATAAATCATAAGACATTTCTTAATTATTTCTTATCTCTGTGACTTTTCTCATTACTCTGCTCTTCCCATAACAGATTTTCTTCAGCAACAAGAAATTAGGGGTTTAAAAAGAAATGTTACTTGGGTGACGCAGGCTCAGGAAGACTTATTAGAAAAGAAACTTCTGTTAAGGAGAAAGTGGGGCTGGGATATTGGCCTACAAGCTTAATATTCACCGCAGGATAATACATGCTTTAAAAAACCAAAAGGAAAAATAAAGCCTCCATTTATGGAAATAAAGCGCTAGGCGCGCAGGAAAGCAGTAATTCTATTTTCTGCGATTGAAACCACAACCGAGATAGAGTTCAATCTGGGGAAACACAGACCGTGAGGGATACGAGAGTGGACCCCCTGCCCCAGCACAGGAGTCTGTGAGCAGCTCTGGGAGGAAGCACTGGAGGCAGGGGGCTGACTGGCCTCGGGCAGAGAAACAAGAGGACGCAGGCCGCTGGGCAAAGAGTGCCAGGTGGGGGAGGTGTGAACACGGGTCACATCTGTGCACACGACTAGGGTCCCTTTCCAGAAATTGGAGAGAGGCACATGATGGAGTGAATTATCTAAAACTAGGTTCCAGCAAACAGAACTCTCTGAAAATGGAAAGTAGTCACTTCCCACCCTGGAGATGCAGGATGAATGGCATCGATAGGGGCTTGGAGCAACACTGTCTGGTGGAACCTCCTGCAGGGTGATGTCAGCTTAAATACCAGTCACAGCCTGAAAGCTGAGAGTTAACGTTTCATCGGTGGGAATGCAGGACTGTGTAGGACTTAAGCCCGAGAAACAGCATCTCAAGTAACCCTTAGAGAACTGCTCTCAGGAGGCAAAGGGAGGAGCCAGGTTACACAGAAGTTTTGCAACAAAGGGCAGGTAGTCTGAACATCGAAAGATTATTGTTAATTTAAGAAAGCCAGGTATCTCAAGATAAGAAATTCAACACTTTCCTACATATCGGAACAGGTAAGAGTCTGGGCTTACTGCAGTCATTGCTTTCAAGTGCATCTCAGCCATCCTTGGCCAGTATCCTGTGTTTTTCCACATCCAGAGCTTCCCTGGGCTCCCCGTGAGTGTGGCTGTCATCTGATGGCTGTCAGATCACATGTGTTCTCCTTCCTGAGTGTCCATAGCACTCGTCAGCTCACACTGGAGAGCTGGGATCACTGACAACCGTGACATCCTTGTTTACTGATCTGGTGGGAAATGCTCCATATCTCAGAAATGTCCTCCATCCATCCTGCTGTGACTGGTGCCACCGCCACGTGGGAAGAGAGCTCTTGAAACCACACTGGTGTGACTGAGAAACCGAGTTCTTTTAAGTGATTTTAATATGAACAGTCCTATAAGGGTAGAGGTGACCATACTGGAAAATGCAGGCAGAAAGCCTAGAAGTCCCTGCACTGAGCCGCAGTGTGAACTAAACCACCCTTAACAGCTCTGTTCTCACCTCCTGATGCCCCTGACCCCCGCCCTCCGCTAACACTAAGCTGCCAGCGTGTTCTTGACCCCGTGGTGCTAGCTCACCCTGGAAGGTTTTCCCTGCAGGATGCCCTTGTCCGGCGAGTTTCATTTTCCTCACCCTCTCTCACATTCTCAATGATTCTTCTTCCGGAAAACTGTCCCCCATACTCCCAACACCATGTCTTTTGTGTCTGGGATATGTGTCTCTCAGTGACAGCCTCATTCTGTATTCCAGCCGGTTGTTGCCACCTCTGCTGACCCCCTTGCTAGAGACGCTTAAAGAAAGGGCGGCGCCTTGGGCTTCCATATGGGGCCACTGAGCGGAGATGCTGCCTGAATGTGTCTGATAATCTACCTAAACACGTAGGTATAAAATGACACCCAGAAATCTCCATATAAGGGAGGATGTTACAACTTAGGATGAAGAAGTCAAGGTTTTGAAATAATTTGTCCAATAAAGAACAGACTGATGATTGCTAAGGGGAAGGAGTTGGAAGAGGGATGGAGTGGGCGGTTGGGATTAGCGGTTGCAAACTATTGTATATAGAGCAGATACATGACACTGTCCTGTTGTATAGCACGGGGAAGCATAGTCAGTATCCTGTAATAAACCACAGTGGAAAAGAATATTTTTAAAAGAATATACATATGTATCTATATACATGTGCATGTATATATGTGAGTGAGGGATAGTCACCCAGTTGTGTCCGACTGTTTGTGACCCCATGGACTGTATTTGTGACACCATGCTCCTCCTCTGTCCATGGGATTCTCCAGGCAAGAATACTGGAGTGGGTTGCCATTTCCTTCTCCATATGTGTGTGTGTATATATATATATATAAAACCAAATCACTTTGCTGTATAGCAGAAATTAACACAACAATGTAAATGAACTACACTTCAAAAAATACTGATAAAATAATTTGTCCAATATTATGCAAAAAATTGGCACTTGATCTTTTTTCAAATATGTATCTATTTAAATTGATTGGTGATTGCTTTACAATGTTGGTTTGATTTCCGTCACACATCGGCACAAATTAACCGCAAGTGCACACGTCTCCTCATGATCATATTTTAGCGCTCATCTCACTGCCTCATCCCTGAACCTTACTATGTCAGATTAAATACAATTGCTTTGAAAGAATTTTAATTAAAGTTCTTAGAGCCACAGGGGATCTCAAGACAGTTCCTGCCTTTTAGCAGTGAGATCCAAAAAGGCTAAATAAATTTCTCAAGTTTATTCAACTATGAGGTGTCATAGTTGGCCTTAAAACCAGATCTCCTATTAATTAAGAATGCATGTCTTGGGACTTCCCTGGTGGCCCATGGCTAAGACTCTGAGCTCCTTCTGCAGAAGCCCTGGGTTCAATCCCTGATCAGGGAGCTAGATCCCATATGCAGCAACTGGGACACAGTGCAGCCAAATAAATTTTAAAAATAAAAAACTTAAAGAAAAGAATGCATGTCTCTGATGTATCAATGTTAGCTGTTATTTAAAAATTAAATGTATTCAAACTTTCCTGATTCCAAAATAATACGTGTTTTTTATAGAAACATTGGAAAATACAGAAAAATAGAAAAGAGAATGATGATAATCCATAATTTCCAAATGCAAAGGTTCAGTTATTCATCCATTCCATCAATGTCCACTAGCAAAGACCCTGGGAACACGGTTGAAGTTGAAATAAATTGAACTTATAAATCATTGCAGTGAGGAAGGATGGACACCATGGAGACTCACAGGGTCTCTCAATAAGAGAGTGTTAGAATTATTATCGAGTCTGTGCCTTGGTTGAGTGATGGAGAGAAGGTTTAAGGAAGAGAAGAAGTTTTTCTCTAGACTGGTTCCTGTCAGAAAACAAAACAATTCTGTGACTGGGAATCTCAAATCTTACCTCTAAGGAAGGCAGACAAGGAGGATGAAGCTGTCACTTATAAAGAAGCAGTCACTCATTTTGTCCAAGAGAGGAGGCACTTTGGGGTAACTCACTGGCCTTGCTTTTGTCTGTCCTTAGACAAAACTATAAATTGGCCTTACTTACCCAATTTGATCATGGTCTCAGACTTACCTTGCCTGAGGCCAGTGTTCTCTGAGATGCTTTGTGTTTCATTAAAATATAACATGGCCCAGCTGTGTCAGACATTCAAAAAACGAGGATCATGGCATCCAGTCCCATCACTTCATGGCAAATAGCTGGGGAAAAAGTTGAAACAGTGACAGACTTTATTTTCTTGAACTCCAAAATCACTATAGATGGTGACTGCAGCCACAAAATTAAAAGACACTTGCTCCTGGGAAGAAAAGCTATGACAAACCTAGACAATAAAGATATCACTTTGCCAACACAGTTCATATAATCAGAGCTAAAGTTTTTCAACCAGTTATGTATGGATGTGAGAGTTGGGCTACGAAGAAGGCTGAGTGCCAAAGAATTGTTGTTTTCAAATTGTGGTGCTGGAGAAGATTCTTGAGAGTCCCTTGGACTGCAAGAAAATCAAACCAGTCAGTCCTAAAGGAAATCAACCCTGAATATTCATTGAAGGATTGATGCTAAAATTGAAGCTCCAAATTTTGTGTCCAAACTCAGTTGGGAAGTGCCAACTCATTGGAAAAGATCGTGATGCTGGGAAAGATTGAAGGCAGGAGGAGAAGGAGGCGACAGAGGATGAGATGGTTGGATGACATCACTGACTCAATGGACATGAGTTTGAGCAGAATCCGGGCCATGGTGAGGGACAGGAGGCCTGGTGTGCTGCAGTCCCTGGGGTCACAAAGAGTTGGACATAACTTAGCGACTGAATAGCAACAACAGCCGTATCAGGCGAGCTCTGAATGTCAGAGCCTGCTTCTTCTTGTCTTTCTTTCTCAGTTCAGTTCTTCATTCAGTAAATACTGACTGAACACTTAGCTGTAACCCAGGCAAACAAGTCAGCACATAGAGAACAGAGGCTGGTGGATGTTCTCCTGGGGTTTATATTCTAACATGGGATTTAACTAAGCAAACAAACAAATGTCAAAGCAAGGCAGGTCATGCTGACCTAAGGGTCAAATGTCAGGAAGAAACCTGCAGGCCAGGAAGAAAGCCCCGTGGCAGAGGTTCTGTTTGCAAGGAAGCCTGCTTCTGAGCAGCTCCGAGCAGAAATCTGAATGAAGTGAGGGAGCAAACCCTGAAAGGTCTGAGCCAAGAGAATTCCAAGCATTCGAACAGCAAAAGAAAGTCCCTGGTGGGGAGAGTAGGCTTGGTACATTTGAAGAACAGCAAGGGGACCCGTGGGGTGGCAAAGGGATGAGTCTGTCATGGGAAGAAGTTCCCAGTGAGGGGCCGAGAAGGAGGTCAGATCATGTGGGCCTTTGTAAGCAAGGACCAACTCTTGGATGATATTCTTTTTTTTTTTTTTTACTCTTTTAATTAATTTTTATTTTTAGTTTGTTTTGCTTTACAATACTGTATTCGTTTTGCTATGCATTGACATGAATCAGCCATGAGTGTACATGAACTCCCTATCCCAACCCCCACCTCCCCCCCTCCCGCCCCACACCTTCTCTCTGGATTAT
>SJXQ01002473.1:435158-477807 GCA_006408695.1 Aepyceros melampus
CGTGGACGTGACCTTGCTCATGTGTTTAAAGGGTCATTCTTGTTGCTGATAAGGAAGACTATCCATGGAAGGGTAGTGGGGGCGGGGCATGATGTCAGCTAGGAGACCCTTAGTCAATAAAACATAACCGCTGGGTCCGGGTGGGCGGTGACACACTCATACCAGGAGGCATGTGTTACCCGTAGCAGCTGAGCACCTGAACTGTGGCTCGGGTGGGCTTTAGGAGTAAAATCCACGTGGGATCCAGAAGACAGCTGAAACATGTTGTAAAGTTATGTTTTACATGTTTTGTAATTTTCATAGTTATTACACACCGAAATGATAAAAAGTTGCATATATGTGGTTAAAATACATCATTGTAATTGGTTTCACTTTTTATTGTGTTAATATGTATCACAAAATTACAAAAAGTTTCCCATTTTGCATTTTTATTTTTTATCTTTTAAATTTTTATTGGCGTATGGTTGATTTGCAATGTGTGTTAGTCTGCTGTGCAGCAAAGTGAAACATTATATAATACATATACATATATCCACACACTTTTAGATTCTTTCCCATGTAGATCATTACAGAGTATTGGGTAGAGTTCCCTGTGCTATGCAGTAGGTCCCTGTTTATTTTATGTATAGCAGCACCTGTGTATCAATCCCAATCTCCCAATTTATCCCTCTCCCCTTTCTCCCCAACCCAAAACTGTAATAAGATTGTTTTTCTACATTGGTGATCACTTGTTCTTTTAATCTGACTGCTAGAAAATTGAGAAATATGCCTGTGGCTTGCATTATCTTTCTGTTGGACAGCACTGGTCTAGAGTGAGTGGGTGAAGATGCTGAGGTAATGGTGGGTGAAGGTCTGACAGGTGATGTATTCCCAAGGTAGTGTTGGCATTGTTTGCTGATGGATCTGAAAGAAAGGAATCAAGGATGAATCCAATGTTTGGCCTGGAGCATCTGGGTGCCCGGAGGTGCCATTTACCCAATGAGGGACTGTTGGAGCAGGCACAGGTTTGATCAGACCGTTGTCAGGTCCTGGAGGGTATGAGTCTGAGCTGAAGTGAGTGCAAAGAAAGGCTGGGAGGTGAGGAGGAGGGCGCAGTGATGAAAGGATGCCCTTGAGCTCTCAGCAGAGAAGTCCAAGGCAACTGTGGGCGCAGGGAGGTTGAGAGGCTGGGATCTGGAGCCCCATGGAGATGCTGCTTAGATGCCTGGCCCTTCTGCGGCAGCGAGGCTTGCGAAGGTCACTGCGTGTTCTAGGCGTGCAGGGAGCTGGCGGGGTGCAGACGTCTGCAAGTTCCCTCCAGACGGATTTCACGTTGTCTATGAAACGGGAAACAAGCCATCTGCTGAGAGCTAACCTGGGAGATGGCACTGAAAGCGTGAGAACAATCACCTCGGAGCGGGAGAGAGGTAGTCTGAGGTTCCAGTTCCCGATCACTGTCACGCTCTCCTCCACAAAGCGCAGAGGTCCCAGCACCCTCCCAAGACCCTGACCGCTGGGGTCCTTGCTCTCCTCTCTCCAGTGGTCTTTTCCTCCACTTACACCGTGATACCCCAGACCCTAGAGACTCCGGATCCCTATGTAAATGAGGACTGCACTGCCACAGTTTCCGTCTGAAGCCCCTCGCTTTCCAGCCACCACCTTCCAGCTTCAGCTTATTAACTCCTGGGGCCTCAGCCCAGCTGCCGAAACCCTGGCCCCACAGCCCTCTCACTGGCCCCACCCAACTCCTATGTCAGGCCTCACCTTTCATTTAATTTCTCTTCTTTTCTTTCATTATACAATACAAGCTGCAATTTCTCCCATATTGATAAACACCACTTTTATCCTTTTACTACAACAATTTCTCTCTTTCCCTGTGTAGGAAAAAAAAAAAAAAAAAAACTTAAAAGAACTGCCTGTGTTCTCTGTGGCCAAGTCATTTGGTCCCATTTTTCTCTGGAAACTTCTCTACTCAGCCTTCCTTCAGCACCCACTCTAATTCCACACTGCATCTTCTAATGATTCATTCTTCACTCTACCAGGTGTTTCATCTTATTTCATCCTTTTCTTTCCTTGACTTCCAAGACATTCAGGTTTTCTGCTTCTCTGCTCTCACTGGCTGCTCCTTCTGAACATCAAAGACTTCAGACCTTGAACTTCCCTTTTTAACTTCCACTCACTCCCTCAGTGGCAGGATTCAGCCTCGTGGCATTAAATGCTTCTGACTCCCAGACTTTGTCTCTGGCCCAGGTCTGTCTCCGAAAGCAAGCTTCTGTATAACTTCCCATTCCACATCCCAGATGGGGTGTCTAATTTCATCTCAGGCCTGGCATGTCCCAGTCTTCTGGGACATCGGCAGCTCCGTCTTCCCAGTTGTTCAAGCCAGAAGCCCAAACAACCTGGAAGTCATCCTTGAGCGCTGGCAGTCTCATGCCTCGCATCCAGCGTGAGACCTGCCCATCTCTCCCGCCGCGGGCCACCCCCAGGTCTTCCCTGACCACTCGAGACCACATGCTCTTTCATACCTCCTGCCCTGCTGGTCTGTGATAAGCCCTGAGCGTGTGGGGGAGAACAGGGGTGTAAGAAAACACAGAGACGCTTTCTGAACAACAGGAAACAAAAGTGGGAAAGAGGAAAGCGACCTCTGTGGAGGATTGCTAGGAGCTCAGCCCGGCTGTAGCCCAGGAGGAGGCTGGAGAAACCCCCAGGGGCCAGATCCCTGGAGGCTTTCCCTACTAACAAGGCAGCGTGAACTGCCTCTTGCTGGCAACGAGGGTCCTCGAAAAGTCATCAGTTGGGGAAACAGAAGCAGATGCGTGATGGAAAGACTGCTCTGAAGGCACGATGGGAGATAAGGACCTCAGGATACACCCCTGGAAGACAGGGGTGGGCACAAAGGAGAACCGTTGCCAAGCTGAGGAGCGGGAAGAGTGGAACAGGAAGAAGACGGGACCTGCGGAGCAGAGACAGGGAAGACCAAGGCAAGGAATCAGGAAAGTGCAGCATCTCTTCCATCTGGGGCAGCAGGGACCCTGGAGAAGGGGAGTCAAGGGCAGTTTGGCTCCTGCTATGGGGGTGTTTGGATGGTGGACAGGGCAGGAGCAGAAAGCGCAGAGGAGGAACGTGGAGTTTCTGCTGGGCAGACTGTTCCAGGTCCAGGGACTCCAGGTGAAGACAGCCAGGATGCTGGGCATCTGGAGTCAGCGCAGACCTGGGCTGAGATGTGAGCTGAGGAGTCATTTGGACACACACCCTTTTGTCCTGGAATTGCTCAGCAGTATTCCTGAGGGAGAAAAAGAAACATCACTCCACAGGGGATGGGGGGTGGGAGGGGGCGGAAACTTGTGGATGGAAGAAGCCCTGAGGGAGTTAGAAGGGCTAGGGGGAAGATGAGAGCAAAGGGAGGCTGGTACCCCAGAAACTAGGGAAGGGCTCTACAGAAGGGGAGCAGTCATCAAGCAAGGCAAGAGTTGTCTCCACCAGCCCAGCTGCATAACAAACACCGTGGACTTGGGACTTTGACAGCAGACAGCTGGTTCCCACAGTGCTGGAGGCTGCGAAGGCCAAGATCAAGGTGCTGGCAGGCTCAGTTCCCAGGGACAGACCTCTTACTCTCCTGTTAAGTAAGACCTCTTACTTCCAGACCTTCTTGATCCATCCTCACATGGCAGAGATGGAGACAGAAACACAGAGGGAGCCCAGGTGAGATCTGGTCTCTCTTCAGCTTTTTTTTTTCTTAAAAAAAAAATTGTTTTTTTGGCTGCACTGGCTCTTGGTTGCAGCACATGATGGTGCAGTCTGTGTGGGGGTTAGAAAAGAATTTCCAGACAGAGTATTTCAGAAAGGAGTGAATTTATTAAGAACAAAGAGCAGAGAGAGTGTGAGTGCTGCACGCACAGTGGCCGGCCTCCTGGGGACCAGGGAGAGTTGATGGTGTGCTGGGAGAGCGGCAGGCTGACTCAAGGGCCTTGTCCAAGGCCATGGATGTGAAACCTGGTACCTGCGGCCCTGGTCTGGGCCTTCACACGTGGAGTCCAGTTTCCTGACCACTGGACCACCGAGGAATCCTCTCTCCCTGCTCTGCTCTTCTATTTATTGATTTATTCACGCACAGACTGATTTTTGGCTGCACCGGGCCTTCATTGCTGCATTGCTCTGGTCGCCACAAGTGGGGACTGTTCTCCAGTTGTGGTGTGTGGCCTCCTCACTGAGGGGGCTTCTCTCTTGCAGAGCACAAGCTCCAGGAGCTGTGGCTCTCAGGCTTAGTCGCCCTGTGGCAGGTGGGATCTTCTCAGACCAGGGATAAACCTGTGTCCCTTGCACTGGCAGGCAGATTCTTAACCACTGGACCACCAGGAAAGTCCTCTCTTCTGCTTCCACTAATCCCATCATCGCAACCCAATTACCTCCCAAAGGGCCCATCTCTGAACACTGTCCCACCGGAGGTTCCAATTCAAACATATGAATTTGGGGGAGACAACGTTCAGTCCCTCAGAAGAGTTAAAGGGGTTTTCAGAAGTCGGGACGCATTGGTGGCCTTGGTCGAAACAAACTTTGGTGAAATTGTGAGTGCAGAAATCTGATGGCAGAGCAAGGGAAACGCTGGAAAGTGCAAGACCACAATCTCAGTCCAGTGCTCCAGAATCTGCTGCGAGAGAAGGAAAAAGATGCGCGTGCTTTTCTCTAGATGGACAGGTCTGAGCTGCTCACAGGCATCTAGAAGGTCTCAGTAAAGAATAATGTGGTCACTTACAAGTTCTGGAGAGAAAGGAGACTAATGGAGCAAGGCCCTTTGGGTAGCCAGAAAGGATGCACCCAGAGGAAGAAGCCCTAGCTGGACAAAAAGCAAGGTTGCCTCTGCTGGAGTTAGAGGGCGGGGAGAAGGCGGGGCCAGGGGCGGTAAAGCCCTGGATCTGAGCAGGGCCAGCTCTGGGTGTGCGACTGTGCCCTAGCCTCGCTCAGCCTCACCACGGGTCTAGGCTCGCGGATTTCCACATTCTTGATAACGTTCTGTGTGAACTTTTCTGTCTATTTGTTTTATCTCGTATGTGGAGTCCCACAGAACCAAGAAGCGTGCCCATGAACAGGAAACATATACCTGACTTCCATGTGCTCACACTCAGTTTCAAGTCCACAGACACGACAGGCAATGGGGAGCCCACAGCTGTGCGCGAAAACATATCAGGGAGCTGTGAGAACATTTCAAAGAGTTCCGATTTTCTGGGTTTGAAAACCACTGTGACCCTACCAGTCTATTAAATTTCCATGGTTTATATTTACATTTAAAATTAAACTCAGCACAGAACTGATTTGTAACAAGAGTTAAACTTTTTAGAAAAATTGTTCCACAAAAATCACCAGTAAAATTTATATTTCAAAATAATTTGTCAGAAATTTATCTCAATGTTGTCATAGTCTATAAAATACTCTTAAGAGCTAATAGTTGTATCAGCAGAAAGATTCTTCTCAAAATGAAAAAATACCAAAAACTATTTGCAATTTTGCTTTTGAAAAGAACGTTACTTTCAATTAATATAATTGAAAATAAAGTTGTTGAAAGTAAATATTGTGTCAGCCTAATTAAAGAACTTGTAGATAAGTGAGCCAAAACAATCTTGTGATTAGAATGTCACATTAGCAAAATACTGTAATATTGTATTATATACAATTATGATACCAAAGATATTATTTTTTGCAATTTGTAAGTTTATGTTCTATTCGTGCTTGCTCAGTCGCTCATTTATGTTCAACTCTTTGCAACCCCATGGCTGTAGCCTGGCAGACCCCTCTGTCCATTGGATTTCCCAGGCAAGAATACTGGAGTAGTTTGCCATTTCCAAGTCCAGGGGATCTTCTCTACCAGGGAATTGAACCCACGGCTCCTGCATTGGCAGATGGATTCGTTACCACTGTGCCACCTGGGAAGCATGGGAAGTTTTATTCACCTGTCACTATTGCTCCTCATATATGTTGTTAATATACAGTATTTTTATTTAACATACACTTGTTAATATACAATCAGTACAATTTTTTGAAGGAAAAAGCTTTATGTTTTAGTCCCTGTAGCTTCATTTCTTTTCTTAATTCTAAAATTAGGGTCCCTGCATCTTCATTTTGCATTGAACCCTGCAAAACATGGGAACCTGAACCTGGCTATAAGGATGGGATGATGAAGGTGTCCAGGCCTCATGCACTCAGCTTCTCCTCTTCTTTCTGAAAAGCTGGAGGCAAGGAAAAGGGGGGTTGTAGGGGGTGAATGGCACCCCACTCCAGTACTCTTGCCTGGAAAATCCCATGGACAGAGGAGCCTGGTGGGCTGCAGTCCATGGGGTCGCTAAGAGTCGGACAGACTGAGCGATTTCACTTTCAGTTCTCACTTTCATGCGTTGGAGAAGGAAATGGCAACCCACTCCAGTGTTCTTGCCTGGAGAATCCCAGGGATGGGGGAGCCCGGTGGGCTGCCGTCAATGGGGTCACACAGAGTCGGACACGACTGAAGTGACTTAGCAGCAGCAGCAGGGGGAGAATGCAAGGTGGTGGCTGAGTGTGTGCCCCCAGGTGTTGTAGGGGGTGAATGGCACCCCACTCCAGTACTCTTGCCTGGAAAATCCCATGGACAGAGGAGCCTGGTGGGCTGCAGTCCATGGGGTCGCTAAGAGTCGGACATGACTGAGCGATTTCACTTTCAGTTCTCACTTTCATGCGTTGGAGAAGGAAATGGCAACCCACTCCAGTGTTCTTGCCTGGAGAATCCCAGGGATGGGGGAGCCCGGTGGGCTGCCGTCAATGGGGTCACACAGAGTCGGACACGACTGAAGTGACTTAGCAGCAGCAGCAGGGGGAGAATGCAAGGTGGTGGCTGAGTGTGTGCCCCCAGGGGAGTTTTAAAGGTTTAAATTGTCATATGTGGGATCAGTAAGGGAATGGAACACTTTGTCCAAGGGCTTGAAAATACTTTCAATGTGGCGACTTCTATAAGCTTTCTTTCCCTTTTTATTACTAAACTATAATATTTATTTTATGACCAGCCATAAAGAAAATTACATTCAGGAATTATCTATTTCTGCCAAAATATTTGCTAGGCTTAATACCATGCTATGAAAGTGGAATACAATTAGCTTGACTGGATATGATATCAGTGGTGTGCTGAAGTCCCAGCTGCTGTGGATGAAAGAATCAACGTGAAAGACTGGTGTAAACTGTAAAGGCTTCCAGGTGCTACAGTCATTACATTTAATTTTAGTAAACAATCTCACTTCACTTCAGTCTCTCAGTCCTGTCCAACTCTTCGAGACCCCATGAATCACAGGACACCAGGCCTCCCTGTCCATCACCAACTCCCGGAGTTTACTCAAACTCATGTCCATTGAGTCGGTGAGGCCATCTGGCCATCTCATCCTCATTCGTCCCCTTCTCCTCCTCATTCGTCCCCTTCTCCTCCTGCCTCCAATCCCTCCTAGCATCAGGGTCTTTTCCAATGAGTCGACTCTTCGCCTGAGGTGGCCAAAGTACTGGAGTTTCAGCTTCAGCATCAGTCCTTCCAATGAACACCCAGGACTGATCTCCTCCAGAATGGACTGGTTGGATCCCCTTGCAGTCCAAGGGACTCTCAAGAGTCTTCTCCAACACCATAGCTTAAAAGCATCAATTTTTTAAAAAAAAAAAAATCGTGTTGTTACAAGTCCTCAGGCCTCAGTGACGCTTGCTGACAGGGCCTGACTCAGCTCCTTCTCACATTTTAAAGGGTTATCTTCGCTCTCATTTGGGATTTGTCTTTTTTTTAAAAAGCTTGTTTGTCTTCCTAAGTCCTTTAACTTTTAAAGATTTGGCCCTGAAGAGCCTTAAAGAGAACTTTGCAAACTGGTCTTGGTTCTAGACGTAAGGAGACGTATTTTCCTGAGGTCAAGGAACCCAGTGAGCCTTCAACAATGATCCTATTACTGTCTAACCCAACAGCCAAAAAGAGCTAGGTTAGTAAGAGCAGACGGAGTCTTTTCATTGGCTCTTCTCTTCCCTTTGCTCCTGGAAAATTCTCTTCAGCGGCCCAGTGGGATTCACATAGAGAATGACAAAGAAGGGAAAAAACAATTTCCAGAGTAGACGGTCACAAGAATCATATTTATTTTTTCTGGAACCATCTAGGAAAAAAAGAAAACAGCCAGACAAGACAATTTTAAACCAAGCCTGCTTCTGATTTAAGTCATTTCCTTTCTGCTAGCCTGTCAAAATTCAGCTGCATCCTATCAGGTCAGTCTGAAAACCAGACTGGCACATGTATTTGGCACTCCCTGGACTTTGGCAGGCTCTAGAAAATATCAAATGTGTCAGAAATCTGGGAGGCCAGGGGAATGGAGAATTGGAGTTTATTTTCATGGAAAGTTGGGTTGTGTACTTAGGTCGCTGAGAATATTTTCCCTGTGAAAAGATGATTTGAATGAAGGCTGAAGATTAGGGGAAAAAATTAAACCACTGAAGATTAGGCAAACGAATAGAATTTCTACCTAAGAAAATTTATTTTGGCCTATAAACTTCTATTCCATTATCCAAGGAAAAGCGTTCTACCAGCTCTGTTAATATTTCATTATTGTCCAGTCAGTTCCTTTAGTATATGGCAAGAGTCATAAAAAAAAAAAAAAATGTTGTGAGCTGGAGGGTGCCACTGGAAAGCAGTGAAGGAAGATCCAAGGAGGATACTCTGAGAGTCAGGGCAAGAGCGAGAGAAACGGATTCCTTAGCTGCAGCCACTGTGGGCTACAGCTTTGCTCACAGGGACCTTTGATGTCCCTGGGATCGACATTTCTCTGCTTTTCTTCATTCCACTCTTTGAAGGGGATTATAGGAATACAATTGGCTCTTGATGATGACACTAGCGTTATGAATAATGCTTGGGGGCTAGACCTAGGATGCTNTTGCTCACAGGGACCTTTGATGTCCCTGGGATCGACATTTCTCTGCTTTTCTTCATTCCACTCTTTGAAGGGGATTATAGGAATACAATTGGCTCTTGATGATGACACTAGCGTTATGAATAATGCTTGGGGGCTAGACCTAGGATGCTGAGAACTGACTGTTGGTTTCCCAGAACATTTTGCACAAGGTCTGGGATGCTGTGTCAGCAGAGTGACTGTCAGAAATAATGTAGGCAGCAGAAATCCATTGGAAGAAGACGTTCAAAACTAGATTCAAAACAGAATTTTGCAATAGCATCTTCGTCTCTTTTGTGTTGTGGTGTAGTAGTGTTTACCTTGCCATAATTTTGTTAATTTTTATTCATAGAACTATATAGCTTGAAAAAAATATTCTATCACTGCTACTTAAGTGTGATCACTCTTGGCTTTGTTATAATTCCTATAATCAGTCATGGGATTGGCAAGAATTCATGACTTATCAAGAAACCAGCAGTCACATCTGTGTGCTTGTTTAGATTTTTCTCTTCTGTGTAGACTGGAATTAAAGAAGAAAGTATGAAGCTTGATAGGTAGAATAATTAGGAATGAAATTTCTCTTGCAGGCTAGCAGTGCGAGCAGGAAGTTTTAACTCTCGTAGGAGCACAACGGAGATGTAGTTATCTCTATGATGAGGAAAGAAAGGGTCTGCTAACCCCAAACTCCCAATCCACTCCCTCCCCGCCCTCCCTCTGCCTTGACAACCACAAGTCTGCTCTCTCTGTCTGTTTCATAGATAAGGTCATTTGTGTCATATTTTAGATTCCACATGTAAGTGATATTATATGGTATTTGTCTTTCTCTTTCTGACTTATTTCACTTAGGACGATAATCTCTAGTTGCCTCCATGTTGCTGCAAATGGCGTTATTTCATTCTCTTTTATGGCTGAGTAGTAGTCCTCTGTATATATGTACCGCCTCTTCTCTGCTCGGCCATCTGTTGATAGACATTTAGGTTGCTTCCATGTCTTGGCTATCCTGAATAGTGCTGCTAGGAACCTAGGGGTGTATGTAGCTTTTTGAATTATAGGTTCATCTAAATATATACCCAGGAGTGGGACTGCTAAATCATATGGTAGCTCAATTTTTGTTGTTGTTGTTGTTGTTGAAGGAAACTCTATACTGTTTTCCATAGTGGCTGCACCAATTTACATTCCCAACAACAGTGTAGGGGGTTTCCTCTTCTCCACATCTTCTCCAGCATTTGTTATTTGTAGGCTTTTTATTGATGACCATTCTGACCAGTGTGGAGTGGTACCTTATTGTAGTTTTGACAAGCATTTCTCTAATAATGATGAGCCTCTTTTCATGTGCTTGTTAGCCATCTATGTCTTCATTGGAGAAATGTCTGTTTAGTTCTTCAGCCCATTTTTTGATTGGTTTATTTTTGGAGGGGGGAGGGCTGGGATTTTTTTTTAAAAAGAACTTAAAAAAAATGTTACTACTAAATTGGGACAATACTATCTTAAAGGACATGATAGTACATATTTTAGGCTGTAGACTGTATGGTCTCTGTAGCAACTAGTTAACTCAGCCATCGTAGTATACGTGCAGCACAGAGAACAGGAAAATGAATGAGTATGGCTGGGTTCCAATAAAAGTTTATTTATGGATACTGAAATTTGAATTTCATGTAATTTTTCACATTTTACAAAATAAACTTCTTTCGATTTTTGTCAACCATTTAAAGATGTAAAAACCATTCTGAGTTTGCAGACTGAGGTGGCATAGCAGACTTGACATGTGGTCTACACTTTGCAGACCCCTGGTTTAGAGGGAAACAAAATGGATTTGAACTTGGGCAAACTTCTAGAGATGGTGAGGGACAGGGAAGCCTGGCGTGCTGCAGTCTATGGGGTCAGAAACACTCAGATACAACTGGGCGACTGAACCACAACAACAGTGACTTTGGAATTAGATTGACTCTGGTTAAAAATCTGGCTCCACCTACAGTTCACACACTGCTTGATTTGACTGCTCACTTTTCTGAGCTTCAGTTTTCCTCATGTGGAAAATGAAGATAGTCTGGTCTCTCACTCATAGTTATTATGAGTATAAAAAAAATAACATAAGTAAAATGCTTGATACTCTGTCAGTGTTCCCTTAACAAATGATAACAAGATAATGAACACTATTATTGTTAATTGCATGTACTCAAATTCAGTCACCCATCTTTGCAATATGAACATAATATTGTCCATTTCTTTAAAGGGAGCATGAGATCAGAGTTTTTCAAGCTGATCACTCTAACTCTGCAAGGATTTTCTTCATCCAAGTGCATTTCTTTGGTCTCCTCCTGGAGTCTATAGATCCAGACTCAGTATGTATGAACACCCCCCTCCCCCATCTGTAGCTCCTATCTCACATGAACAGATAAACAAACACTCAAAGCATGTTTTTCTTGAACCTTCTTGTATGGCTTCTGAGAGAAGCTTGTCAGCTTCACATTGCAGTTTAAACCTGGGAGTTGCTACATCCTGGTTTGCCTTTCTCATCAGACTTGGCAGGACAAGCGTCTTTGGTTTCACTTTAGGGCTTTATATCCGTGACAGAGCAAGAGAGCCATAAGCAGAGTGTTTGCCTGGCTTTCGCGCGAAGCTGTAAGTGAACCTTCAGAAGAAACTTTATTCAGAATAAGCCATCACATCTAATTCTTCAAGGTACAAGCGTTTCTCCAACCATATAATTTGGGAAAATACTTTCCCAAGATCTATATTTTCCTGAACCCAGAACATTTCTTAACTAGACTTTCCACTTGAAAGAAATATCTCTGTTTCTTTATCTCTTCTTTTGGGGTATCAAATCAAATTTTGAAGAACAGTGTGATCTATGGGGCCAGCATTAGGGAAAGATACATAGGACACTAGCTTTGGGTGCAAAACTTAAAGGACACCAAAAAACTTAGTAATCAAGATAAATGATACTTTGATGCAATATTTTTTAAAAAATTAAAATCTGTTTGAATATCCAACTGAACAAAAGTTCAAAGTTTTACCTAGAGACAGAATCAGAAACAGTGCTAGCCAAACCGTATTTGAGCTTAAGGCCAAAGGAAAGATCAGTAATACTGACCCAAAACATTTGCTTAGACTCCTTTATAAACTGTTTCTCCCTTGGAGCCATGCCTAAAATTGTTCCTGTAGTTAAAAACACTGGTTTAGAAACTGAGTTGGTTCTGTTGTACTGTTTTCCTTTCTTCCTTGCCTACTTCCTCCACATTCTCTCCTTGGGCTGTTTTTCCTCTCTGTTTTGTTACCACTCACTCACATTTCTGTTACTTTCTTTCTGCACATCAGCTTTGACCCATTTACTCTTCCTCAGTTTTTGGAGGGAAAACAATCAAAGAGCTCTTTCATTTATAATAACTAGGTGGTTTCCTATCAGTCAATACTCACTCTGAGGCAAAATGCCTTTCATTGACGGTGGTTTTTGTCCTCTTGGCTTGCAGCCATGATGGTGGCCCCTTTCACAACTCTCCTGGCCCCCTGGGGTATAAAAGTCTCCAATCTGGGAAACTCGGAGCTACGTGAAAGCTGATAAACCACAATGAGGGTGGAAGATTTCCCTGTACTCTATCGGTGACCGTCTTAGAGTAAGTGTTCACAAGTTCAGGGGGCCACTCCTCTGTGACATGTGATGGTTACCAGCACATGCTTTAGAGAGGAGGGTTTGAGAACCAAATGTTTAAAGAAAGCAAATGTGGGGATGTGTCAGGCTATTAATGTGGCAGCATCTGGCATTTATAATCTGAACAAAACTCCCTTCCTCTTTCTTAATCTTTATCCCAGATGAGAGCATGGCTCAGGACCAAGAAAGTTTTTAGTTTTTCTTCCCAGGAAAGCTAAGTCAGAAGCCAGAATGCCACAGGGAAGCGACCATGGGAAGAAGGGTCAGAGCTGTCATATATTCCATGTGGTAGCTACGGCACCATGGGGACACAACATCTGATGAACATTTTAAATGCAGGCAATTACACAAACACGGATTCAGTCCAGCCCTATGAGTTTATAGCAGATAACCGGATAGAGTCATGATTTGGGGATATTTTTGCTATTCTCCAGTATTTAAAAAATGTAGTTAGCTGCTCTGTTGCCCAAGAGTATTACAAGTGAGAGTTCCTTTTGTCCAGAAGTTTAAGTTCTAAAACAACAAAATAAACATGTCACATATTTATGCACATGTTATCTAAACACATACCAAATACTTTTTATGGTTCGTTTGAAGTTTTGGTTCTGGTTTTCTGTATTTATTTATTTTTCTTTGAAGAAACAATGTGAATATCCTGTGCTGGGCTAGGCTGGGAGTTGGGGGAGATGGCTATTTTTCAGATGATGAAAGAAATCAAATTTAGTTCTTCCAGGCTTGGAAAGCATCCAGCATTAAGTAGAATTAAAGATGAGCTTGAACAAGGAGAGGAGTTCTCTGAGGAGATATGGGAAACTTTTTCAGCAGGATGAGAACTAGTGGTGTTCAGAGGCAAATCCAAGGGAAGTCGCGAGCAGTGTACTTGAGCATGCATTAGAGTCACCTGGTGGTGGTTGTTCAGTCGCTAAATCATGTCCGACTCTTTACAACCCCATGGACTGCAGCATGCCAGGCTCCTCTGTCCTCCACTATCTCCCAGAGTTTGCTCAAATTCATGTCCATTGAGTTAGTGGTGCGATCGAACCATCTCATCCTTTGCGACTGCCTTCTTTTGCCTTCACTCTTTCCCAGCATCAGGGTCTTTTCCAGTGAGTGGGCTCTTCACATCAGGTGGCCAAAGTATTGGAGCTTCAGCATCAGTCTTTCCAATGAATATTCAGGGTTGATTTCCTTTAAGATTGGCTGGTTTGATCTCCTTGCTGTCGCAGGGACTCTCAAGAGTCTTCTCCAATACCACAATGGGAAAGCATCAATTCTTTGGCACTTAGCCTTCCTTACGGTCTGTCACATCCATGCATGACTACTGGAAAAACCATAGCTTTGATTATATGCACGTTTGTCAGCAAAGTGATGCCTCTTGGAGTGATTCTTAAAATATGCATTGCTGTGGAGAAAGAAATGGCAACCCACTTCAGTATTCTTGTCTGAAAAAGTCCATGGACAGAGGAGCCTGGTGGGCTGCAGTCCATGGGGTTACATGCTGAGCACATGTGCATGAGGGTGGAGGGAGATGGGTTGGTAGCAATAAACTGGTAGAATTAAAAAAAAAAAAAGCATCACTGGGCCCCAACCTTGAAGTTTCTGATTTAGCAGTTCCAGGTGAGGCTTGAGCATTTGGAATTTTAACAAGCTCTCAGGTGATGCTGCTGCTGATCCAGAGACTAGTATCAAGTCAAAGTTTATCTTAACTGTATTACAGACCCCACTGGAAATCCAAAGAAAGCTGTTAGAGTTCCGATGGAAAACTGCACAAACAAAAATGTGAAATTTTGAGTCTAGTTTCAAGATTCATTTATCCAGATTAAAGATACTTCCTTGGTATTGTCCACTGAAAACACAATGCCCAACCTGAAAGTTGAGAGTTACATTTTATTTGGTGGAGAAAACTCAGAACTTTAAGCATCTCAGATAATTCAGGAAGACTGTACCGAAGAGGCAAGATGGGAGCCAGGATATATAAAGATTTTTTGCAACAAAAGACTGGGTAGTCAGAATCCAAAAGATTACTGTTAAAAGAAAAGCAGATATCTCAAGTTAAGGAATTTAGTGCTTTTCTACATATTGTTATTGTTCAATTGCTGTCATGTCTGACTCTTTGCGACCCCATGGACTGCAGCACACCAAGCTTCCCTGTCCTTCACTATCTTCTGGAGTTTGCTCAGATTCATGTCCAATGAATTGGTGATGCAATTTTAACTCACAGTATCACTCAGTTTGAGATGGCCCCTGCTATCTCCAAATCCATTATTCTTCATTTGGGGATTTCATATGTTCATTCCACCAAACGTTGTAAGATTTGAGTGATGCTGATTCTGAAAAGTGTTAGTTGCTCAGTCATGTCTGACTCTTTGCGACCCCATGGATTGTAGCCCACCAGGCTCCTCTGTCCATGGGATTTCCCAGGCAAGAATAACTGGAGTGGGTGGCCATTCCCTTCTCCAGGGGATCTTCCCAACCCAGGGATCAAGCCCACATCTCCTGCATTGCAGGTGGATTCATTACATCTGAGCCACCAGGGAAGCCTGCTTTTAGGGATGACTGAATTAAAACCTCTGGATTTAACCGATATTCTTGAAGATAGAAAGGGTTTTGTAGAAAACAAATCATTTAAAAAACTCCAGAACTTCCCTGGTGGTTCAGTGGTTGAGACTCCACGCTTCCACTGCAGAAGGCATAGGTTCGATTCCTGATTGGGGACCTGAGATCCTGCATGCCATGTGGTACAGCCAAAACATGAAAAGCAAAAACCAAAAAAAAAAAAATGCAACCAATATTTAAAACTCTGTGTACATGATTTTACAAAGTTTATTCTGGTGCCCCGTGGGTACTCAATTCATTTTTAAATAATTTGAATAAAACTGTAACCTTCCTCTAAAGAAAGTTGACCTTGAAAGGATGAAGGAAAACTGAAGCATTTATGAGAAATTTTGAGTACATGCATTGTAAATGCTGACTGCCACTTTAAAGTCTTTTTTTAAATTTTTCAAGTCATTATGAAAAGAAGGGAGATTTCCAGCAAGTAAAGAAAAAAAAAAGCTCATTCTCTTTGCATATTGCAGCGTGCTGCAAAGAAAGAAAGTCTAGCGAAATGCAAAAAGGCATGTGTTTTGATCAGAAGACTTAAATCTTGAATGCAGACACTGACTTTTATCAGCTTGGTAATCCTGTGAAAGCTATTCCCTTTTGGAGCTTCAGTTTCCTTTTCTGTAAAATGAGAGTGTTATCTATCTGACAGGTTTTTGTAAAGATAAGACTTATTTTTTTAACTCCTTTAGCATAGAGGACACTCAATCAACATCCTGCAGGGTGTAACTTTTCCCATGCTCAGTGTTATTCCCTTGATCCTTTCAGGTGGTTCTCTGCCCATAATTGATGATTTCCTCACTTGCATGCATTCATCAGATTTGGAATGAATTCTCAGAGGGGACTCTGCAGATCTCTGGAGTTCTGCCTCCATGCAGCTCTCCCTGGTATTTGGCCCTGGGAACTCTGGCAATGTTGGTCTCTGGGGACTTTCTTACAGCCAACTCAGCGACTCTTCCTGGACTTTGCTTGAGACCCTGCTCTGCTCCTCCAGCTAGAAACTCTGTCAAAGCAAGCTAGGCCAGTTCTCAGGTTCAACTCTCAGGGATCACTTGCCTTCTCTGCCTGGTGTTCGGTGTTTTGCAATCATTGTGTCATATGTTTTGTCCATTTTTTGGTCCATTGTTTCAGGCAAGTAGTCTTTTCTCTGTTACTCTATCTTGTCTGGAAGTAAAGACTTTTTATTATTTTAACTTTTTTTTTCTTTTGAGATCTATCACATGAATGTAAGAGCATTTAAAATGCATGTGTGTGTTAGTCTCTCAGTCGTGTCCCACTCTTTGCGACCCAATGGACTATAGCCCACAAGGTTCCTCTGCCCATGGGATTGTCGAGCAAAAATACTGGAGTGGGTTGCTATTTCCTTCTCCATTAAATGCATATATAAATTTTTAATAATAAAACAAACACCCTTTCACATATTAACCAAGTTAAGAACATTGAGAGTGCATTAAATTTTTCTCTATGCCTGTTCTCAATTCCCTTGCTTTCTTCCATGTCTATCTATCATTCACTTAAAAAAGTATCTTTGCCATCCATATATGCATGCTTAATTATTTTTTAAGTCTTGCCTGTTTTTGTATTTTCTGTAAATGAAATGATCACGTATATACTCTTTGAACTTGCTGCTTTTATTATGCATTATAATTTTGATACTTATGCTTGTGGATGTAGTTCCTTCATTTTCATTGATTGTATCCACATTTTATTTAGCATTCTGCAGTTTATAGACTTTTAAGTGGTTTTAAGTTTGGAGTGAGTGAGCACAATTTGCTTTGTTTATTCTTATATTTGTATTTCGGTGTTCAGGTACATGAGTTAGTTGATTGAGGGCATGTGTGTTGCAGGGAAATTACTGAAACTGTGTGTATGCACAAGTTTACTAGTAATGAAACTTTATTTTTTCAAAGCAGTCATTCCTATTTATACCCCCATAAGAATTCTCATTGATTCACTGCTTCTAACTTTGTGTTGCCATGCCTTTTAAACTTTGCAAAATTGGTGAGTTTGTGATGGTAACTTGTGGTTTTCATTTGCATTTCTTTACTAATGAAATTGAGTATTTTATATTTGAGTTTCTTGTTTGATAGTATCTATCATTATCTATTTTTGCCCAGTTTTATCTTATTCCCCCCTTTATTTATTAATATAATAGTATTCATATATTCTGAATGCTAGTCTTTTGTGCTAGTATGTGTTGCAAATAACTCTTCACACTTTGCTTTTGTACTTTCATGGTACAGTTTGAGGAATTCTTAATTTTTATGTAACTGAGTTTATTTTCTTTGCCTTTAAAATTGTCCATTTTAAAGGAAAATCTTAAAAAAAAATCCTTTATTACCCTCAAGGTTACAAAGATATTCTCCTCTGTGATATTCTGAAAGCTTTGGGTTTTTGCCTTTCATGCTTAGATCAGTTTCCCGCTTGAAACTGAACTGCATGACTACATTGGGCTAAACTGTAATATCAACTCTATCATTTACCAAATGGTTGTCTATGCAGAGGTCTTCATTCTTTTCCATAGTTTGTCTATTCCTGTGCCAAAACCACATTGTCTTAATCATAATAACTTTACTGTAAACTTCATAATTGGCAAATTCTATCTTCTTTCTTAAGAATCGACACTTCCACAATAGTAAGTCTTCTAATCCGGGAATTTGAAGTACAGATTGATTTATTTAGGCCTTCTTTAATACGTAACAAAACATTTATGGTTTTCTCCACAAACTTTTTTTACATCTTCTATAAGCTTAATCTTAGGTATGTTTAAAAAATACTATTAGAAATGGCATTTAAAAAAGTTCATCTATTTGTTACAGGTTTGTAAAAATGCAGCTCATTTTTGTTTGTTAATTTTATATTCAGCTACATTGCTGAGCTCTCATTAATTGTCATAATTTACCCATAGATTCTTTTGTATTTTCTCTGTTTATAGCCATGTCATCTGTAATAATAATTTTGTTTCTCCTTAATTATGGCACTGACTAAAATTTTCAGCATAATATTCAATACAAGTGGTGATAATGAGCACTCTTATCTCAGTTCCTAATCTCAAAAGAAATATAACATTTTACTGTTAGACATATTAACCAAAGTATTTTTGAAGACACTAGCTTGTTCAGTTCAGTTCAGTCGTTCAGTCGTGTCCAACTCTTTGTGACTGCATGAATACTCTATTATTTCATTGTCTTCCAGCTTACTTTTTTTTTCATAGATGAATAGTTATATGTCAGTCTAATTTTTCGCTCCTGACCACTTTTTAAATCCTCTCTGATGTTAGTTTTTTGCAGTTTTATTATGAAGTACCTGGTGATAGATTTCTTTTTATTTATGTTGCTTGAATTTGTGAGACTTCTTGAATCTGTGAGTACTATCTTTTAAGAAAATTTTAACTCTTCTGTCATCAAATATTTTCTTTACCAAATTCTCTCCCTCACATTTCTGGAAATCAAATTAGATTTATGTTAGTCCTTCTCATTGTATTCTTATAACTTCTGTTAAATTTTCTTTCACAATTATCCTCTGTTTCTTTATGATGATTCCTGGATAATTTTTTCCAATCTATTCCAATTCACTAATGCTCTTTTCCTGGTGGCTCAGACAGGAAAGCATCTGCCTACAATGCTGGAGACCTGGGTTCAATCCCTGAGTTGGGAAGATCTTCTGGAGAAGGAAATGGCAACCCACTCCAGTACTCTTGCCTGGAGAATCCCATGGATGGAGGAGCCTGGCGGGCTACAGTCCATGGGGTCACAAGAGTCAGATACTACTGAGCGAATTCACTCACTTCACTCACTCAATGCTCTTTTTGGCTGTATGTTAAAATATATCCATTTTGTTTTTAAAATATTTTTAATTTTTAGAAAGCCAATTTGATTCATTGTTAAATATGCTTATGCCTCTTAAATTTATTTTCCCACGCAACTGTTTTCTTATTTGTCTTACTTTTGTTTTTGTTTGAAGGAAATGGACAACCCCTAGGTGGATCTTGTTGCTTATTCAATCTGCCATCTCTGATTTTTGTGTTTTAGATTATTTATTTTTAATGTGGCTATTAGTATGATTGAATTTAAATCTAACATCTTGCTATTATTTTCCATCAGTTCCTCGTTCTCCTTTTCCTTTTTTACCACCACCTTTTGGATTCAGTCACACATTTCTGATTTCATTTTATTACTACTATTTGCATTATTAGTTATATCTCTTTTTAATTTTCTTTTTAGTGATTGTTCTAGAATTTACAATGTCTGTCTTTAACTTATCACAGTCTACGTCCAGCTAAGATTATATTACTTCCTACATATTGTAATAATCTTTTAATGCTATGCTTCAAACTCTTTCCTCCCACTTTTTGTACAATTTTGGTCATGCATTTTACTTTTACATGTTTTAAAACCCATAATACATTATCATTTTTGCTTTAGATAGTCAGTTTTGATCAAATATTTCCTATTTCCCTATCATCTTTAATAGAGAATGCCAGGTATAATTTAACATTTTTGTGCGTACTTGGAATAACCATTTTGAGTATACTTTTTAAAAAAGTATGTATTTATTTATGGCTGCTTTGGGTCTTTGTTGCCGTGGGCTGGCTTTCTCTAATTGTGGCAAGCAGGGGCTGCCCTTTCGTTGTCATGTGTGGTGAGCCCCTTTTCACAGCAGTGGCTTCTCTTGTTGCAGAACAGGGGCTCTAGGTTTGAGAGCTGTGTAGTTGCGGCTCTTGGACTTAGTTGCCCCATGACGTGTGGGATCTTCCTGGACCAGGGATTGAACTGGTATCCCCTGGATTTCAAAACAGATTCTTAACCATTGGACTGCCAGGGAAGCCCATTTTGAGCATTCTTAAACTTCTAATCATAATAATCCTACCAAGCAGATATTACTAAAAGTTATTCATTAAAAAATCTACAAAACATTAAGTTGAAGTTTGGAGCATGCCAGGGAATAAGAAGTGATGAAAACATTTCAATTGATAATTTTGATTTGGGGTGAGATCTATAATTATCAGTATTCCAGTTGCGTTCTCTCACATGTTTGTTTTCGGTTTGTTTTTAGGACACTCAGTTTTGACTTCAATAACCACTGAAGTGAAATACTAACAGCTTACATTTATTGAGTGCTTATGTTTATCAGCATAGTTTCCAATGCTTTAGTGTGTGTGTGCTTAGCCACTCAATCGTGTCCAACTTTTTGAGACCCATTGGACTATAGCCAGCCTGGCACCTCTATCTGTGGAATTTTCCAGGCAAGAATACTGGAGTGGGTTACCATTTCCCTGGGTTGGGGATCTTCCCACCCCAGAGATCAAACCCACATCTCCAGTGTCTTTTCAGACAGATTCTTTACCCACCGAGGCATCCGCAAAGTCCATAGCCATCAGGGAAGCCCGTAAGCCTCATAAAAACTTTATATGGTTGGTGTGCATGCGTGCTAAGTTGCTTCAGTCGTGTCCGACTCTTTGTGACCCCATGGACTATAGCCCACCAGGCTCCTCTGTCCATGGGATTCTCCAGGCAAGAATACTGGAGTGGGTTGCCATGCCCTTCTCCACTGTGTATGGTTGGTACTATTTTTAATTTACATTTTATAGTTAGGAAACTGAGGTACAAGGAAGTTAAGTAACCAGTTTAAGGCCACACAGTTAATATATTAAAAAGTTGAAATATGAGCCCAGGAAATTGGCTTCAGAGCATATGCCTGTCACACCACACTTAGCTGCTTTACACAAGGCTCTTCCACACAGTGTGGAGATGGAGAGAGCTGTTTTCTGCTTCTGCAGGCAGAACACTTGTACCATTTTCTTTTCACCACCTTTTATTGGGAACCTGGAGAAGGGCACAGCAACCCGCTCCAGTATTTGGCTGGAGAATCCCATGGACAGAGGAGCCTGGTGGGCTACAGTCCACGGGGTCGCAGAGTCAGACACGACTGAGCTACTAACGCCTCACTTCACTTATTGGGGAAGATTTCAAAGCTGCAGAAAGATTACAAGATGAAGCTAATAAGACACAGTATATGTTCTTCAGCTAGACTAATTTTTAATGTTTTTGTCTTTATTTCTCTTTGAGCCCTTGGCAGAGGTCATAACCATTTAACCCTTAGGACATACAGCTTGTAGCTCCTGAGAGCAAGGATATTCTTTTAGCTCATGTATGGTCCATCATCAAATTCTGTAATTATTTGAATACTATCCTACATAGATTTAGTTTTTTTAAAAATCCAGGATCCAATAAAGGAAAATTTACTGCCTTTGGTTATTGTGCTTCTTTAGTCCTTAACTAGAGTGCCTTCTTTCCTTTTTGTTTTCTTTGATGACATTGACTTTTTTCCTTTTAAGTCCAGGCCATATTTTTCTAGATTGTCCTTTAGTTTGCATTTAATTGCTTCCTTTTAATGCGATGCAGGTAACACATTCTTGGAAGGAGCACTGAACAGGTGATATGGGTCCTTCTCAGCAAATCACATCACAGGCACACAATGTGGATGTTTCCCATTATTAGTAACATTGGATTTGGCCAGTTTGTCATTTCTACCAGCATTCTGCCAGAGGTGCAAAAGCACCTTTTCCTTTTCAAATTAATAATTAATATCAGGCTTCAGCCTTGTGACTGTGTACATATTTTTTTCCCAAATAACCTTTTACCCAATAAGTTTAGCATCCATTTTTGGTTCCTGCTGAATCAGTTATTACTGTCATGCTTGTAAAAATGGGGATTTTCTCATTCCATCATGCTTTTGCATTTATTTATTGGCTTATTTTCTGTAAAGAATAACTCCTCCTCCACCTGAATTTTCTCCACAATTTTTATCAACATGACCTTCTTGGATTCCTCCCCCCCTTTTTTTTTTCAACTTGTACTATCCACTTCGATCAGTATTCATTCTGATGAATGCACGGTCTAGAATATTGACCGTGGTTGTCCCTTCATGCAGACTCCTGCAGTCTCTTGGCGTGCCCTTATTGTTGAAACACTATCCTTCTGGCCCTTCCTTCCTTCCTTTTTTTCTATAAGATGTCCCAGGCTCGTGGAGGTGCTGTATAAGGTCCTCTGTCTCTGCTTGTTGCACGCTGCCTTTCCTAGGTTCAGATCTTTCCTAAGTTCTTCCCTCATCTTCTCTCCATGGTGTTTCTAGTTCCTCTTGATTCTCCCATTTACAGCATCCATTGTGCTGACAGAGTGGCCATTAATATGTATTTCAGATGATCACAATGCATCATTTATGCCATAAAAGCTCGGTCAAAGCTTTATTCTAAAATAGCCTTCTATCTTGTCCTCTGTTTCCGTCTTGCTTCCTATAAACCATTTTTTTAACAGCAGCCAGAATAACTAAAAAAAAAAGTCATCAGTGACTTTTCTGCTTAAACTCCTCCAGTGACATTTGCCTGCACACAGAACAAAAATAAAACTTCTTCCTATGGCTACTTCTCCAGTCTTACCTCCTGCAACTCAATTGTCCCCATGCTTTAGTCTTTGTCCATTAACACATTAAGTTTACTTTCAACTTGGGAGCCCTAGATTTTGGATTGTCTGTCTTTGGGATGCTTGTTCTTGGATCCTTGCATCCTTTTCCTTCCAAAACTTAGCTTGAAGGCCTCTGTTCAACCATCCAAATAAGGCCTTGTTTGTCTTATTATTTATAGCCATCCCCTCACCACCACTCCATGAATGGAACTCATTATAGATGGTAAATAAGTATCTGTTAAATGACTCACAGGTGAATGAATGACTGACTCATATACAGCACATCAGAGTATCAGGTGTGATACATGTAGGTTGAATGAGTTCTTTATTCTGTTTCATTTTGCTCGCTGTCTAGGTATTATCACTGCTATTGTCTTCTTGTCATTATTTTGTGTGTGTGCAGGAATGGAGGGGTCCAAGTTACCTCCAGGTTTAAGTCCATTTTGAAAACCTTAGGGTCCTAGGAGGCTATCTTAAATAGTGAAAGTTTTACTATTTTATACGTGAAATTAAGTATGTCCATCGAGTCTGAAGACCCTACCCAAGATAAGAGCTCCCCCTGAAAGCATCTGGTAAGAACTTACTCTCATGTCCGCCATGTGCTTTGAAAGAGAAATGGGGCGGGGGGAGACCAGTCATATAAGCGGGCCTTGCGTTACACTTCCCATGACTCAAAGGCTACTCTTCCTGCTTGGGAGACTAGCTTTGAGGAGAAGACTGTGTGACTTAATGACACTACTCACACTTCTGAAATGTTAGATATTCAACAAGACTCTGTTTTAGTTATACTTACATCTTCCATTTTCTGTGAAGCAGGCTCACAGCAGGGAGAGTTCCCCCAAAGTAATACACTGTAGGTCCCAAGAGAGAAATCATCTATGAGTTATTCCTGAATGTGCTCTGCTGTGCTTAGTCATGTCCGACTCTTTGCGACCCTGTGTAGGTCACCAGGCTCCTCTGTCTGTGGATTCTCTAGGCAAGAGTACTAGAGTAGGTTGCCATGCCCAGCTCCAAAGTATCTTCCCAACCCAGGGATTAAACCCAGGTCTCCTGCATTGCAGGCAGGTTCTTTACCATTGAGCTATCAGGGAAGCCCCTATTCCTGCATCAGTCAGTTCAGTTGCTCAGTCATGTCCAACTCTTTGTGACCCCATGGACTGCAGAACACCAGGTTTCCCTGTCCATCACCAACTTCTGGAACTTGCTCAAACTCATATCCATTGAGTCAGTAATGCCATCCAACAATCTCATCCTCTGTTGTCCCCTTCTCCTCCTGCCTTCAATCTTTCCTAGCATCAGGGTCTTTTAAATGAGTCAGTTCTCCGAATCAGGTGGCCAGAGCACTGGAGTTTCAGCTTCAGCATCAGTCCTTCCAATGAATATTCAGGACTGATTTCCTTTAGGATTGATGGTTGGATCTCCTTGCAGTCCAAGGGACTCTCAAGAGTCTTCTCTAAGACCACAGTTCAAAAGCATCAATTCTTCAGCATCCAGCCTTCTTTATGGTCCAGCTCTCATATCCATACGTGACTACTAGAAAAACCAGAGCTTTGACTAGATGGACTTTTGTCGGGAAAGTAGTCTCTGCTTTTTAATATGCTGTCTAGGTTGGTCATAACTTTTCTTCCAAGGAGTAAGCGTCTTTTAATTTCATGCTGGAGTCACCATCTGCAGTGATTTTTGGAGCCCAAGAAAATAAAGTCTCTCACTTTTTCCATTGTTTCCCCATCTATTTGCCATGAAGTAATGGGACTGGATGCCATGATCTTCATTTTTTGAATGTTGAGTTTTAAGCCAGCTTTTTCACTCTCTTCTTTCATTTTCATCAAGAGGCTATTTATTTCCTCTTCACTTTCTGCCATAAGAGTAATGTCATCTGCCTGTCTGAGGTTATTAATACTGCTCCCAGAAATCTTGATTCTAGCTTGTGCTTCATCCAGCCTGGCATTTCACATGATGTACTCTGCATATGTTAAATAAGCAGGGTGACAATATACAGCCTTGATGTACTCCTTTCCCAATTTGGAACACATCTACTGTTACATGTCCAGTTCCAACTGTTGCTTCTTGACCTTCATACAGATATCTCAGGAGGCAGGAGAGATGGTCTGATATTCCCATCACTTGAATTTTCCACAGTTCATTGTGATCCACACAATCAAAGACTGTGTCATAATCAATGAAGCAGAAGTAGATGTTTCTCTGGGATTCTCTTGCCTTTTCTATGATCTAACAGGTGTTGGCAATTTGATCTCTGGTTCCTCTCCCTATTCTAAATCCAGCTTGAATATCTGGAAGTTCAAGGTTCATGTCCTGTTGAAGCCTGACTTGGAGAATTTTGAGCATTACTTTGCTAGCATGTGAGATGAGTGCAATTGTGCGGTAGTTTGAACATTCTTTGGCATTGCCCTTCTTTAGGGTTGGAATGAAAACTGACCTTCTCCAGTCCTGTGGCCACTGCTGAGTTTTCCAAATTTGCTGGCATATTGAGTGTAGCACTTTCCCAGCATCATCTTTTAGGATCTGAAATAGCTCAACTGGAATTCCATCACCTCCACTAGCTTTGTTCGTAGTGATGCTTCCTAAGACCCACTTGACTTCACATTCCAGGATGTCTGGCTCTAGGTGAGTGATGAAACCATAGTGGTTATCTAGGTCAGGAAGATCTTTTTTGTAAGTTCTTCTGTATATTTTTGCCACCTCTTCTTAATATCTTCTGCTTCTGTTAGGTCCATACTGTTTCTGTCCTTTATTGTGCCCATCTTTGCATGAAATGTTGCCTTGCTTGCTTGCTAAGTCGCGTCAGTCGTGTCCGACTCTGTGTGACCCCATAGATGGCAGCCCACCAGACTCCCCCGTCCCTGGGATACTCCAGGCAAGAACACTGGAGTGGGTTGCCATTTCCTTCTCCAATGCATGAAAGTGAAAAGTGAAAGTGAAGTTGCTCAGTCGTGTCTGACTCTTAGCAACCCCATGGACTGCAGCCTACCAGGCTTCTCCATCCATGGGATTTTCCAGGCAAGAGTACTGGAGTGGGGTGCCATCGCCTTCTCCAGAAATGTTGCCTTAGTAGCTCTAATTTTCTTGAAGGGATCTCTAATCTTTTCCATTCTATTATTTTCCTCTATTTCTTTGCGTTGATCACTGAGGAAGGCTTTCTTATCTCACTTTGTTGTTCTTTGGAACTCTGCATTCAATGGGTATATCTTTCCTTTTCTCCTAAAGGGTTCTCTTCTTTTCTCAGCTATTTGTAAGGCCTCCTCAGACAACCATTTTGCCTTTTTGCATTTCTTTTTCTTGGGGATGGTCTTGATCACTGTCTCCTGCACAATGTCATGAATCTCCATGCATAGTTCTTCAGGCACTCTATCAGATCTAATCCCTTGAATATATTTCTCACTTCTACTGTATAATCATAAGGGATTTGACTTAGGTCATACCTGAATGGTCTAGTGGTTTTCCCTACTTTCTTCAATTTAAGTTTGAATTTGGCAATAAGGAGTTCATGATCTGAGCCACAGTCAGCTCCTGGTCTTGTTTTTGCTGACTGTAAAGAGCTTCTCCATCTTAGGCTGCAAAGAACATAATCAATCTGATTTTTATATTGACTCTGCATATAAGTTAAATCAAATCCTAAAAGATGATGCTTCAAGAACACTGGAGTGGGTTGCCATTTCCTTCTCCAATGCATGAAAGTGAAAAGTGAAAGTGAAGTTGCTCAGTCGTGTCCGACTCTTAGCAACCCCATGGACTGCAGCCTACCAGGCTTCTCCATCCATGGGATTTTCCAGGCAAGAGTACTGGGGTGGGGTGCCATCGCCTTCTCCAGAAATGTTGCCTTAGTAGCTCTAATTTTCTTGAAGAGATCTCTAATCTTTTCCATTCTATTATTTTCCTCTATTTCTTTGCGTTGATCACTGAGGAAGGCTTTCTTATCTCACTTTGTTGTTCTTTGGAATCTGCATTCAATGGGTATATCTTTCCTTTTCTCCTAAAGGGTTCTCTTCTTTTCTCAGCTATTTGTAAGGCCTCCTCAGACAACCATTTTGCCTTTTTGCATTTCTTTTTCTTGGGGATGGTCTTGATCACTGTCTCCTGCACAATGTCATGAACCTCCATGCATAGTTCTTCAGGCACTCTATCAGATCTAATCCCTTGAATATATTTCTCACTTCTACTGTATAATCATAAGGGATTTGACTTAGGTCATACCTGAATGGTCTAGTGGTTTTCCCTACTTTCTTCAATTTAAGTTTGAATTTGGCAATAAGGAGTTCATGATCTGAGCCACAGTCAGCTCCTGGTCTTGTTTTTGCTGACTGTAAAGAGCTTCTCCATCTTAGGCTGCAAAGAACATAATCAATCTGATTTTTATATTGACTCTGCATATAAGTTAAATCAAATCCTAAAAGATGATGCTATTAAAGTGCTGCAGTCAATATGCCAGCAAATTTGGAAAACTCAGCAGTGCCTACAGGACTGGAAAATGTCAGTTTTCATTCCAATCCCAAAGAAAGGCAATGCCAACGTTTGCTCAAACCACTGCACAGTTGCACTCAACTCACACACTTGCAAGGTAATGCTCAAAATTCTCCAAGCCAGTCTTCAACAGTACGTGAACTGTGAACTTCCAGATATTCAAGCTGGATTTAGAATAGGCAGAGGAACCAGACATCAAATTGCCAGTATCTGTTGGATCATAGAAAAGGCAAGAGAATTCCAGAGAAACATCTGCTTCTGCTTTATTGACTATGCCATAGCCTTTGACTGTGTGGATCATAAGGAACTGTGGAAAATTCTTTAAGAGATGGGAATACCAGACCACCTGACCTGCACCTGAGAAATGTGTACACAGGTGAGGAAGCAACAGTTAGAACCGGACATGGAACAACGGATTGGTTCCAAATCGGGAAAGGAGTATGTCAAGGATGTATACTGTCACCTTGCTTATTTAACTTTTCCTGCATAGTTTAATTCAGACAATACTATATAGAATTAAGACCACTGCATCTTCTTTTGATGAAAAAAAATGTATAAATAAGTCCAGTATCCATGATGATAGATATATATGAAAGCTAATGAAATAGTCAGATACCCTTTGCCTTTGCCTCCATATTTGGTCATTTCTTGTCATGTGGACAGATGTTATCTGAGTTTCTTTTGAATGTTAGCTGCCCCTAGAATTTTGTTTAGCAAATCATTTTTTTTCCTTAGCCTTCCAGGTTCTTAGCTATAAATAAGTCTAGAAATATTGCTGAAAAATTAATAGTACCTCTTCAAATTACATGGATAATTAAGAAAAATAAGTAAATTTTCTGAATTAAAAAAATGACTGCTGTACCAAATGTCATCACTCTACAGTATGAATGTTTCTGATACTTCTTACTACCAAGATAATTAAGAAAGAACTAGTTACCTGAAAATAAATTTTAAAAACATTAAAAGTAATTTTTAAGTAAAGGTAGCAAAGGCAAGATGTAATACAGATGTGTGTATATATGCATATATATGTATACATATGTACACTATGCTGCTGCTGCTAAGTCGCGTCAGTCGTGTCCGACTCTGTGCGACCCCATAGATGGCAGCCCACCAGGCTCCCCCATCCCTGGGATTCTCCAGGCAAGAACACTGGAGTGGGTTGCCACTTCCTTCTCCAATGCATGAAAGTGAAAAGTGAAGTCACTCAGTCGTGTCTGACTCTTAGCAACCCCATGGACTGCAGCCCACCAGGCTTCTCCGTCCATGGGATTTTCCAGACAAGAGTACTGGAGTGGGGTGCCATTGCCCTCTCCATTATATACGTGTGTAATACATATATAAATGCATAATTAGTAATGTGTTGAATGCTGTGCTAAGTTGCTTCAGCCGTGTCCATCTCTTTGCAACCCCATGGACTGTAGCCCACCGGGCTCCGCTGTCCATGGAATTCTCCAGGCAAGAGTACTGGAGTGAGTTGCCATTTCTTTCTCCAGGGGATCTTCTGGACCCAGGGATTGAGCCACTTCTCTTATGTCTCCTATATCAGCAGGTGACTTCTTTACCATAGCGTCCCCTGGGAAGCCTTTAATTAATAATATATACATATGTGTTTTTTTCTCCAAGTTTTGTGTTCTTAATGAAATGCTATTAATCTTGTGGCAGGTTGCTTGTCAGAGTTATTTTAAGAGCTGATTGCCTACTGTATTGCTATTAAGTGTCTGAAAAGCCAAAAAGCTGACTCAGCTAGGACTGGATGCAACCATCATCAACCCATCAAATTCACTAACAAATGGACATTGAAATAGTCTGGACAAGTTAAGTAATTTTGGCCTGAATGCTGATGAGCTAGATCATCTTCTGCTTGGACCACTCGTTGGAGTTCGGGTTGGCATTTAGAGGAGTCATTAGCAGTCACAGTATTTTGCCTCTGTATATGATGACAGCCATAGTGGTCTGCTCTCCTGCAGGCTGACCCCCTTGGGATAAATGCTGTGTATTGTATAGGCCAAAAAGCTTTCTTGGATTTTTCCATACTATCTGATGGAAAACTGGAGTGAGCTTTTTGGTCAACCCCAAATTTATTTATTTATTTCTTGGCTGCACAGTGAGACTTGCAGGATCTTAGTTACCCTACCAACTATTGAACCTTGGCATTTGGCAGTGAAAGCACAGAATCCTAACCCCTGGACATGAGGAAGTTCCTCTATGCTGTTTATTTGGGAGGCCCAGCTAGTGGTCAGGGAGATGTTTTGTTCCTTGCAAACCTAAGTTGCCTAATATTGAGGACACAGAAATGGTAATTTAAAAAAATAATTAGATTAGAGATCTAATTGATTTAGAGCTAAATCAATTTGGGTTCCCCCCAAACACCTCTCTTTCTCCTCAGAGAATCTAACATAATGAAATAAAATTATAAAAACTGGATCCACATCTTCACCTTTTTATTCCCTTTTTCTTCGACTTTCTATTTAAAAAATTTTAGATCCCACAGAAGAGTTGAAACAGTAAAGCAGTGAACACTTCTCTCTAGATTCAAACAAGGTACATTTTGCCACATTGAACCATTTAAAAGTAAATTTCAGACATCATGACCGGAATTCTTTACCATGGACCTCCTGTGAATCACAGACATTCTTCCATCATATCATTATTGTGCTTAAGACAATTAACAGTAGCTTTATAATATAGTCTTGCTGCTAAGTAACTTCTGTCGTGTCAGATTCTGTGTGACCCCATAGATGGCAGCCTACCAGGATCCGCCATCCCTGGGATTCTCCAGGCAAGAACACTGACGTGGGCTGCCATTTCCTTCTCCAATGCATGAAAGTGGAAAGTGAAAATTGAAAGTGAAATCGCTCAGTCGTGTCCGACTCTTCGCGATCCCATGGACTGCAGCCTACCAGGCTCCTTCATCCATGGGATTTTCCAGGCAAGAGTACTGGAGTGGGTTGCCATTCCCTTCTCCTAATACAGTTTTATATCTAGTTTATTTTCAAATTTCCTCAGTTGCCACCCAAAATGTCCTTTTTAGCTGTTTTTTTTCCAGCCAGGATCCAAAATAAATTTTATTATTGGAAATTGGTGGTTAGTCTCTAGTCTTTAAAATCTAGATCAGTATCCTCCGTCAGTCCTTTTTACTTATAACATTTATTTTTATAATGGTACAAAACTGTATCTTGTTGGCAAATAGATATGTAGTACCTACATTATTTTTTTAAAGAAATTCTTATTTACTCAAATACTATATCTTTAAAATTATATTTGTCTTTATTTTTACATCATTTTGATTTTCAAAAGTAGTTTTATAAGAGCCTCTATTTTTATGCTGATCTATTCTTTCCCTATGTAATGACTCATTTGCAACCTTATTCTTCAGGTATTCTCATGGTTAGTTGCTGGTAGTGTATATTGAAGTCATCATTTTTGTTGGGCAATTTTGAAAGCATCTATCAATATTTAAAATATGTATGCCCTTGACTCACATTCTGTACTTAGGAATTTATCCAAAAGGTATATTTGTACAGATGAATAAGGATATATGTGTAAGGATAGTGATTGTAATGGGTTTGTAACAGCTCCATATTATCGACAATATAAAGGTACGTTCAGAAGTTGCTTGTTGAATCTTAGCACATCCATAATATGTAAAACTCAGAAACTGAGTACCATGAAGTAGACCTCAAAATACCCATGAGATAAGATATTCATGAACTGTTAAGTGGCATGTTACCTAATTGTATTTTGTTTAAAATGTTTTATATATGCATATACATTTTATTTCTTTAATAGATACATAGACATGCATTTATACATGTTAGGTTTGTATATGCATAGGAAAATGTCTTAAAGGTAAAAATAATAGTAAAAGTAATTACGTATACTTTAGGTTAAGTTTTCTTTAAGAAACTTAAATTTTTTTTTTTAATGGGGTTTTGGGAGATGGGAAAAGGAGCATCCTTCCCTTTTTACTTTGAAAGTTTCTTTATGTGTTATATTTTGTGATGAGTGCATATAGCTTTTATAATGAAAAGATTTTAAACCTTCATCATGTCAAAGTAAATTGTATCATATACAAACATTATCTTCAGAGAATTTAGACATAAATGTAAAAATCTAATCTTTTAAGGAAAATAGAAATAAATATCAGTTGAAAGTAAAGGAAAAAGCAGAGATGTTTTTACAAATGTTAGACTTCCATGTGTAGACCACTAGTCCCCCTAATGAAAATCTCTGTTTATTTAAATATAGTTTTCAATATTGGGTTAAAAAGTTTTGCTAAAGCAAATTAAGCAATAGTTCTTTTTAAGAACTTTAAAAACAAGACAAGAAAGTACTGATGGCTTGTTGCATCATAAGAACATCTTTGCTAATGTTTTAAAAAGTCAAAAAGAAGGCAAGGAGGTTCTTGGCAGTGTTCTCTGATTAGAACATCATAAAGTAGGGGGACTTCCCAGGTGGTCAAATGGTTAAGATTCTGGAGGGGAAATGGGTTGGATACCTGGTCAGGGAACTAAGATCCCACATGCCCAGTGGTGTGCCCAAAAAAAGAAGAATAAAAAAGAAAGACAGGTATAGAAGAGTGCCAAGTCAGGAAGACTGGGGCTAGGGGGAAAGGCAGAAGGAAATATCTGGAATGCAGGGTATTGTGCAATCAAGTAGTTTCTTCCTTTTTTCTATCCAGCCACATGCAAGAACCTCAAGGGAGACAGAAATGGAACAGCCATTTAAAAGGAACATCTGGTAGACCAGTCACTTGCTCAGGCCTGCCGGCCTGTATTTCAGGATAAAACAAAGAGGCTGTGGTCAGGTGGAAAATGCTGTGGCTTTTGTCACCACCCTGACATTGAAAAGGCCTAGGAGGGCCTGAAGTGGAAAGAAGACTCAGGGTCAGTTAGGGAGAAACCAAGCCTGACGACCATTGGTATATTTCAGCCAACCAGTAATAACAAGGAAGGAAAACTGAGAAAAGATCTTGGTTGCCCACGTTCTTTAACTGTTATGCTGATTTTGCTTTCAATATAAATTTGGCATTTGGAAATAACAGTTAATCATTGCCCTAGATGTTTTTCCCCCTAAATGAAGAGCTCTATTTTGTTATGATGATGGTTTTTAGAAGCATGATCGGGTGGAAGAATGTGCTAAGATCTTCATCCCAGTAAGCCACACCTGTGAATGGCCTCATCTCAAAAACCATGAGGTCACAATCTAACCATAAGTCCTGTTACAGATGGTCTGGCTTAGGGTGAAGCAAAGGATGTTCCCTCTGATTTCTAATATTCTAATTTCCTCTTAAACTGTGCTAGGCTACTTGAATGAAGTAGCCAACACCCCAACTGTTGTTTTGGTGTTGTGTTTTGTTTTGTAATTGGCTATACTGGGTTTTCATAGCTGTGTGCAGACTTTCTCTAGTTGTGGCAAGCGGAGGCAACTCTCTAGTTGTGGTGTGCAGGCCTCTCATTGCGGTGGCTTCTCTTATTGTGGAGCATGGGCTCTCGGGTATACGGGCTTCAGTAGTTGCGGCTCCCAGCCTCTAGAGCTCAGGCTCCATAGTTGTGTATGGGCTTAGTTGCCCCCCGGCATGTAGGATCTTCCCAGATCAGGAGCTGAACCGTGTCTCCTGCATTGGCAGCTGTATTCTTTACCACTGAGCTACCAGGGAAGCCCCACCCAAACTGTTCTAATCGTATTTATATTTTGGGCACAGCAATCAGAAGATGTGTTGATTATCTCCCCCTCCTATTTCTTCCAGTTCTCCTGGGTCCCTTGTACACATATAATCAGGACTTGCCCTGCAGTGAGGGAGCAGGAGATAAAATGGTTAAGTGAGGCTCGGGACCAACATGCAGCAGAGCTGGGCCCTGTCTGGTCGCTTTTTGTAGGAAAGCTGAGGAGCAGACAAAGACTGCCAAGTGCAGAGCCTGGTGTGTCTGGGTCAGCCCTCAACTTGCTAGGCTGCCGCTGCATGTCTTCTCTGTGTTCTCTCTGTGAGTACAGTTACTTTCACTAGAATTCTCAGGAAATTACAAATCATTTAAGAAGGTGAAAGTGTTAGCTGCTCAACAGTGTCCAACTCTTTGTGACCCCATGGACTGTAGCCCGCCAGGTTCTTCTGTCCATGGGATTCTCCAGGCAAGAATACTGAAGTGGGTTGCCATTCCCTTCTCCAGGGGATGTTCCTGACACAGGAATCAAACTCCAGTCTACTGCATTGCAGGCAGATACTTTACCATCTGAGCCAACAGGGAATCATTTATAGAGATTGTATCACTTATATAGACTCAGATTTTCAAATATATATATTCACGGGGATGATCCAGAGAGATGATATGGGGTGGGAGGTGGGCGGGGGTTCAGGATTGGGAACTCATGTACTCTCGTGGCAGATTCATATCAATGTATGGCAAAACCAATACAGTATTGTAAAGTAAAATAAAGTAAAAATAAAAATTAAAAAAAATAATAAATAAAGTATATACATTTATTTTGGGGGAATTCAGAAGATGGCAGAGGAATAGGATGGGGAGACCACTTTCTCCCCCACAAATTCATCAAAAGAACATTTCAACGCTGAGTAAATTCTACAAAACAACTTCTGAACGCTGGCAGAGGACATCAGGCACCCAGAAAAGCAGATCATTGTCTTCAAAAACAGGTAGGAAAAATATAAAAGATGAAAAAAGAGACAAAGGAGGTAGGGAGGGAGCTCTGTCCTGGGAAGAGAGTCCCATCCCAGGAAGGGAGTCTTAAAAAGAGAGAAGTTTCCAAACACCAGGAAACACTCTCACTGCCGAGTCTGTGGTGAGCCTTGGAAGCACAGAGGGCAACATAACAGGGAAGAAAAATAAATAAATAATTAAAACCAACAGATTACGAGCCTAATGGTAACTCCCCTAGTGGAGAAGCAGTGCAGACATCTGCATCCGCCACTAGCAAGTGGGGGCTGGGCAGAGAGGCGCGGGCTGCAGTGCTTTTTAAGAATCGGGCCGGAATGCCCCGAATGTAACCAGAGCAAACTAACTTGGGCTAGCATACCAGACTGTGGGATAGCTACCACGCAAAAAGCTCTAACAGAAGACACCACCAGGACCATGCACAGAACGAAGGACGGAACAGAAATAGCCAGCTGTAGACCATCCCCCGCCAGTGACAAGCAGCCAGAGCCAGAAGGACCAGAAGGGGGCAATCACAGCCCCGGAGAGACTTTACCTACCAAATTGCAAGCAGGTGTCTTTGCTAACTAAGACTTCTTGGGGTTCTGGACAGTCACAATCTGCCTGACAGGGACGAAAGCAGTACACCCAGAAAACTGAGCAGCAAGGAAAGGTGATAAGTTGCAGCGACCGCGCTCGCCAAACACCTGAGCTACTCTGTCCTGGGAAAGGCACAAAATGCAGGCCCAACCAAATCTGCACCTCTGGGCTACCTGAGCACTGAGATTGAGCGGCTTAGACCTGGGAGGTGCATGCAGCCTAGGGCCGGCCTCAGACGGTTCCCGGCGGAGCACTGTAGAGCCTGAGTGGTGTGCGCCATGTGCAGGGGCATGCCCAGCAATGCTGAGACACTGCAAGCACACACCCGTGTTATTTGTTTGCAGCATCCCTCCCTCCCCACAGTGCGACTGAACAAGTGAGCCTGAAAAAACAAGTGTCCACAAGTGTCCCTTGTGTCAGGGCGGAAATCAGACACTGAAGAGACCAGCAAACAGAAGAAGCTAAACAGAGGGAACTGCCTTGGAAGTGACTCCACACTGCCCACAACACCAGAGAAATTCCCAGAAATATCTTTACTATATTTACTACCATTCTCTTTTTTGTTGTTGTTGATGTTGTTCTTTGATTGTTTTTCTTCTTTTCTTTTTCTTCTTTTTTTTTAACTTAAAAAAATTTTTAAGTCCTCTATTTCTCCTTTAATTTTAATTTTTATAACCTACTATCACATTTCAAAAAAAAAGACCCTATTTTTAAAGCAAATGCCATATATATATATATATATATATATATATAGTGGTTGTTGTTTTCAATAATTCTTGTGACTTTGTTTTTTTTTCTTCTTGTTCTTGTTCTTCTTCTTTTGTTTAATATTGTATTTTTGAAAATCCAACCTCTACTCTAGATTTTTAATCTTTGCTTTTTGGTATTTGTTGTTAATTTTGTACATTAAAAAACCCAATCTTCAGTACCCAAGTTTACCTGAGAGCAAGATTACTGGCTTGACCACTCTCTCCTCCTTTGGACTCTCCTTTTTCTCCACCAGGTTGTCTCTGTCTCCTCCCTCCCCCTTCTCTTCTCTACCCAACTCTGTGAATCTCTGTGTGTTCCAGATGATGGAGAACACTTAGGGAACTGGTTACCGGTGGGTCTGTCTCCTTTTCATTTCCCTCTTTTATCCTCCTGGCCACCTCTGACTACTTCCTCCCTCTCCTCTTCCCTTTAGAACTCCGTGAACATCTCTGAGTGGTCCAGGCTGAGGAGCGCACATAAGGAAGTGATTACTGGCTAGCTTGCTCTCTCCTCTTTTGATCCCACCTCATCTCATCCAGTTACCTCTAACTACCCCCTCCCTCCTCTCTTCTCCATGTAACTCAGTGAACATCTCTGGGTGTCCCTCAAATGTGGAGAACCTTTTCATCTTTAACCTAGATGTTTTATCATTGGTGCTGTATAGATGGAGAAGTCTTGAGGCTACTGTAAAAATAAAACTGAAAACCAGAAGCAGGAGGCTTAAGTCCAAATCCTGAGAACATCAGAGAACTCCTGACTCCAGGGAACATTAATCGATAGGAGCTCATCAAACGTCTCCATACCTACACTGAAACCAAGCACCACCCTAGGGCCAACAAGTTCCAGAGCAAGACATACCACGCAAATTCTCTGGCAACACAGGAACACACCCCTGAGCTTCAATATACAGGTAGCTCAAATTACTCCAAAACCATAGACATCTCATAACTCATTACTGGACACTTCATTGCACTCCAGAGAGAAGAAATCCAGCTCTACCCATCAGAACTCTGACACAAGCTTCCCTAACCAAGAAACCTTGACAAGCCACTGATACAACCCCACCCACAGCGAGGAAACTCCATAATAAAGAGAACTACACAAATTCACAGAATACAGAAAGGCCACCCTAAATGCAGCAATATAACCAAGATGAAGTGACAGAGGAATACCCAGCAGGTAAAGGAACAGGAGAAAAGCCCACCAAACCAAACAAAAGAGGAAGAGACAGGGAATCTACCTGATAAAGCATTCCAAATAATGATAGTGAAAATGATCCAAAATCTTGAAATCAACATGGAATCACAGATAAATAGCCTGGAGACAAGGATTGAGAATATGCAAGAAAGGTTTAACAAGGACCTAGAAGAAATAAAAAATAAAAGAGAGTTAATAATATAATGACTAATGCAATAAATGAGATCAGAAACACTCTGGAGGCAACAAATAGTAGAATATCAGAGNTGAACCAGGGAAGCCGCATGTGGAACCTTTAGTTGCAGCATGCAGGATTTATAGTTGCAGCATTCAAACTCTTAGTTGCAACATGTGGGATCTAGTTCCCCGACCAGGGATGGAACTGGGGCCCCTTGCACTGGAAGTATGGAGCCCCAGCCACAGGACCACCAGGGAAGTCCCAGAGATCAAACATTTGGATCAAACAGTATCTGACAGGCACCTACTATGTGGTGATGTGTCAATGCCAGATTGATGACTCCTTCCCCTCACTATCTTAAAAGCAGTGTGGGATTGCTGAGGGGGGATACTGAATAATGCTGCCCACCAGAGAAACTGGAAAAGGAAATAAGGGACATGGAGGCCAAAATACCACCTTTATTATTAATAAGAACTAGATCAGAGAACATATAATAATGTGAGAACCAGTCTGGCCTGTTAATTAAACCTGAAGTGGAGACAAGGCTGAACTAGACCCTCCCTATGCTGAAGGCCTACAAAAGCCACGCAGAAGGCGGCTCAGACTCAAGAGGAAAGTGGGAGGAGCCGAACTCAGCAGAGCCAGCTTGTTTTTCCAAAAATGCACCCGTTAAGACAAGTCACTCCTCCCCTGACTAGGGACAGAAGGGATCAAAGGGCATGGAGAGACCAGACATAGTAGCAAAAGAGTACATATATATAGTATGTGTTTGCGTGCATGAAATACTAAATAATAAAACAATCCAAAAGTGAAAGTGAAAGTTGCTCAGTTGTGTCCTACTCTTTGTGACCCCATGGACTACACAGTCCATGAAATTCACCAGGCCAGAATATTGGAATGGGCAGCCTTTCCCTTCTCCAGGGGATCTTCCCAACCTAGGGATCAAACCCAGGTCTCCTGAATTGCGGGTGGATTCTTTACCAGTTGAGCCACAAGGGAAGCCCAAACAATCCAAGGAATATCACAAAGTGTGGTGGTGATTTAGTCCCTAAATCATGTTCGACTCTTGCGACCCCATGGACCGTAGCCCGCAAGGCTCCTCTGCTCATGGGCTTTCTCAGTTGAGAACACTGGATTGGGTTGCCATTTCCTTCTCCAGGGGATCTTCCTGACCCAAGAATCAAAGCTGGATCTCCTGCAATGCAGGCAGATTCTCTACCAAGTGAGCTCTGAGGGAAGATCACAAAGAAGGGAACTAATTATTTGCTAAATGAAGTTGACACAAGTTTCTCAAGTCTGAGTGTTCATCAAAACTTGAGGGACATTAAGTAATTAGAGGCTCTCTCCAACCCCCTCCCCAGCTTCAATATGCTTGCCATGAAACCCAGGAATCTGACTTGAAAGCTTCCTGGGTAATTTCGGTATGCAGGTGTGGGCTGAGAAGCATTGACTGACAGGAGGTAGGCAAGTGATCTGGGAGGTCTCAGGGAGGTCTTAAGACTCAGGGAGGTCTTATTGAGGAGGAAATTGCACCGACATTGCAGGATAAGGACTGAGATAGTCAGAAAGGAGACAGCAAAGCACCTGTACCAGAAGGAGAACAGTAAGTAGAAGGACTCCAGAAATAACTGTGGCTCAGGAGTAAGCTCGAGACCTTGTTCTTGAAAACCCTTACAAAGTTTATCCCTGGAAAATAGTCTGTGCCAACAAATGACAAGACATATTGCAGCATGGCTTAGTGGGAAAGACCGTGAACTTTTATGAGATGATTCCTGGTTGTGTGACTTCGCCTCTGTCACAATATCCATCATCCAGATATTCAAGGATCATTTGTAAGTGGTGCAGGCAGGGGGACCCCTTCCAGGGCCCAAGAGTGGGCTCTTGTCTAACACTCAGAAGCAAATTATCTCAGGAGATACAGTGCGAAGCAAGATGTCCTTTATTGGGAAGGGGTACCCAGGAGGAGAGCATCAGGGCAAGGGACCCCAGGACCCCAGGTATGTGGCTTGAAGTCTCGGGTTTTATGGTGATGGGGCTAGTTTCCGGGTTGTCTCTGGCCAATCATTTAGACTCAGTGACCTTCCTTGTGAACACACATCTCTCAGCCAAGATGGATTCCAGCGCAAAGGGTTCTGGGAACTTGGCAGGACATATCATCTCCTCCCTCCTCCTTTCCGTCCCTCTCTTATTGTCCTGGTTAGGTTTCTGCTGGCAGCACGTCATTCTTTTATCGAGACCTCCTGTTGTGAGATAACTGCGGCAAGTTGTAATCACTGTGTCTGGCCAAGGTGGATGATTTCAGTCAACGGCTCCCTAATATAAAGACTGTGTGAGTGCTCAGTTGTGTATGAATCTTTGCAGCCCCATGGACTGCAGCCTGCTAGGCTCCTCTGTCCATGGGATTTCCCAGGCAAGAATACTGGAGTGGGTTGCCATTTCCTCCTCCAAGGGATCTTCCTGACCCAGGGATCAAACTTAAGTCTCTTGTATTTCCTGCAGTGGCAGACAGATTCTTTACCACTGCGCCACTTGGGAAACCCAAACATAAAGACTGGAGTTCTTATAGCATTCTGGGGAGGTGGTTACACAGTCTTACCCATTTTGGGAAATAATACTGCATTTACCTAGAAGCTCAGGTTACAAACCTTGGAGCCATTTTTTGATTTCTTTTCCTTACCTGTCCCCATGTCTAATCCATTAGCTAACCCTGATGATTTTCCTTCCAAACCGTATCCCAAATCTCTCAACTTCTCACTGACTCCATTGTTCCCTTAAGATCATTAATTACTGAAACCTATTCAAGAGAAAGCTTTTTCAGTCTCCTCTTTCACTCTCATTAAGAGGCTTTTAGCTGGCTTAAAACTCAACATTCATAAAACTAAGATCATGGCATCCGGTACTATCACTTTGTGGCAAATAGAAGGGGAAAAAGTGGAAGCAGTGACAGACTTTCTTTTCCTGGGTTCCAAAATCACTGCGGATGGTGACTGCGGCCATGAAATTAAAAGATGCTTGCTCCTTGGAAGGAAAGCTATGACAAACCTAGGCAGCGGACTAAAAAGCAAAGACATCACTTTGCCTAAAAAGGTCCATCTATCAAAGCTATTGGAAAGGAAATGGCAACCCACTCCAGTATTCTTGCCTGGAGAATCCCAGGGACAGAGGAGCCTACTGGGCTGCCGTCTGTGGGGTCCCACAGAGTCGGACACGACTGATGTGACTTAGCAGCAGCAGCAGCAGTCAAAACTATGAAAGCTATGGTTTTCATCCAGTAGTCATGTATGGATGTGAGAGTTGGACCATGTTGACTAAAAAAGATGTACAACTTGAGAGTTGTGAGTTAAGTTTTATTGGGGGCAAAATGAGGACTGCAGCCCAAGAGGCAGCATCTCAGATAGCTCTGAGAGACTGCTCCAAAGCGGCAGTGGGGGAAAGACAATATATAAGGTTTTAGTGAAGGGGGAGTTCAATACCATGAAGCACTGACAAAAGGTTTTCTGTTGGTCACGAGGGTCTGATGTCACCATGAAGGGATTTAGTGCTTCTCTAGATATGAGGAGATGCAAGGATTGAGGTCACAAAATCTATTCCTAAAAACATCCAGCTATCTAAAGACCTGTCCCGCCAGATTCCCTGGAGCAGAGTGCCTCACTCCACCCTGAACTCCTTAGGGGTTGTTGAAGGTCAACAGCTATAGCAGCACCGAGTTCAAGCTTTGGTAGAGGCAGATGGCAGATGCCTTTGCTGTTCAGTCATTGGCCATGCTCTTGGTAAGTGCCAATTTGTAGTTAACAACCATAAAGAAGGCTGAGTGCTGAAGAACTGATGCTTTTTAATTGTGCTAGAGGAGACTTTTGAGAGTCCCTTTGACTGCCAGGATATCAAACCAGTCCATCCTAAAGGAAATCTTAATATTCATTGGAAGGACTAATGCTGAAGTGGCTAAATTTATTTGCCCTTTGCGGCTTTTGTGAGAACAAAAGAATGCAGAAACAAAAGACTGTTATCAAGGAAGAGAAATAACAATAGCAAAGATAACAAATCAGCCCCAAACTCCCAGTTCTGTTAGAAAAGTGGAGATGAGCCTGAAACACTTTCTTGAGCTCCTTTGCAGAATTTAAACCCGAGGTGCGTAGTAAAGAATTTGCCTGCTAATGCTGGAGACACAGGTTCCATCCCTGGGTTGAAAAGATTCCCTGGAGGAGGAAATGGCAACCCCCTTCACTACTGTTGCCTGAAGAATTGGATGGACAGAGCGCCACAGGTCACGGGGTTGCAGGGAGGTGGATGTGACTGAGCAACTGAGCATGCACACGTGCACAGACGCTCAAACACCAGATCAACTAGAACCTAAGGGAGGAAGAAGTTGACTCTTTCTGACCCTCCTGACTTCAGTCAGCTAAAGCTTGCGTTCTGTTGACCTTCCAACCCCCTTCATGAAGATGCATGTACTCTTAGTTTAAAACTTCCCCAGTTTTGCTGTAGGGGAAAATACTGATTTGGGAAAGTTCCCCAGTGTTCTCTTAACTTCCTGCAGGTAATAAATTCTTCCTTTTGCCTTTTGTCCCGGTTGTATCTTGTGGTTTGACACCCTCCGAGAGGTGAACCCAGTTTTCAGGTAACAGCTTCTGCACTAGCTGCTCCCGTTACCTGTGTACTCTTCCTTGGCTGGATCCTTCCTGTCTTTCTTCAAGTCTCAGACTAAATGTCACACTTTCTCAGGTAGTCTTTTCCTGATCCCCCCAATCTAAAACAACACCCCATCTTTATCACAATGTCCTATTTGTTTTCATTATAGGAATCAGCAGTTCCAGAGGTTTCCCTATTCACACTAACTGTATCTTCCAACTGTAACACAGACACCTTGAATGTAAACACCTTTGTCTTATTCACTGCTGTATCCTCAGCACTGAGAACAGTGCCTGGCAGCTATTAGGCTTTCAATATATGTGAATGAAAGGGAAGAAACAAAGCTTTAGAATAATTCTTCCAGCTTCATGTTATTTTCAACCATTCAACTGGATTTTAATAAAATGTGTTTTATTTATGCAATAGAATTGAACCATCTATGGGAAAAAAATCAATGGATTTTTTGGTAAATATATATATATATTAATAATAGCACGAGATCCATTCTCTCTTCATAGAAACCCTTATTAAATTTTATGCAAAGTCGTTTTTGCTTAATATATTTCAATATGCAGTATTTGCTCATAATATTGCTGCTTAGGAAACTTCTTGTTTAGTCGCTCACTAAGTCGTATCTGATTCTTTGTAACCCTACGGACTGTAGCCCGCCAGGCTCCTCTGTCCATGGGATTTCCCAAGCAAGATTATTGGAGTGGGTTGCCATTCCCTTCTCCAGAAATCTTCCCGACCCAAGGATCAAACCCACGTCTCCTGCATTGGCAGGTGGGTTCTTTACCACTGAGTTACCTGATAAGCCGCTTAGGGTATACAGCCCACAGAATGGAGCAGCTGGGGATGGCCAGGATCTATTTATCAAGCAATCAAGCAACTGCTGCTCAGATTTTGTTAGCTTGTTTTTGGAGACAGAGTATCACCCCCAAAGTGATATCAATAAAAAATTAATCAGTTGATTTAAGAAAGAAATGGAAACTTTTAGCCAAATTTGAGGATTATAATCCACAAAGAACATCTGGGAAAGCTGTAAGAGCTGTTCCAGCCATCAAGGCACAAATATGTTTTTTGAGACAGAAGGCTGTAGGTTAAGTGTTGTATGATTGACAGTTTATACAACCCAGATCTGAGCACCATCATGGTGGGTCATGTGACCCCTCAGATCAGGAAGGAATGTCATCTTTCAAGGAATTGTTTTGATGTTAGGAGAATGTTGCTCTTTATGGTTGATTTCTGCTGATGCGGAAGATTTGGCATAACGCAAATACACAGTGCACAGTAATGGGGAAAGACAAGGCCGAAGGCCAGAGATAAGTTGTTTACAATTTTCCTGCCTTGCCATAAAATACGAATTTTATTTCACACTGGGTTGGCCTCTTGGTCGGGGTTGAGTCAAAAGACACAACCAAGCCAAAGAATGGCATTAGGAAGCATTTATTATTTGCAACAAGTAAGGAGAGAAAAGGAAAGATATAAGCATCTGAATGCAGAGTTCCAAAGAATAGCAAGAAGAGATAAGAAACCCTTCTTCAGCG
>SJXQ01002474.1:2806-48485 GCA_006408695.1 Aepyceros melampus
AAGTCAGGCAGGTTGATTCCTCCAGTTCCATTCTTCTTTCTCAAGATGGCTTTGGCTATTCGAGGTTTTTTGTGTTTCCATACAAATTGTGAAATTATTTGTTCTAGCTCTGTGAAAAACACCGCTGGTATCTTGATAGGAATTGCATTGAATCTGTAGATTGCTTTGGGTAGTATACTCATTTTCACTATATTGATTCTTCCAATCCATGAACATGGTATATTTCTCCATCTATTAGTGTCCTCTTTGATTTCTTTCATCAGTGTTTTATAATTTTCTATATATAGGTCTTTAGTTTCTTTAGGTAGGTATAAAAGTCTTAATAGCTCAGTCATGTCTGACTTTGTAACTCCATGGATTATAGCCTGCCAGGCTCCTCTGTTCATGGAATTCTCCAGGCAAGAATACTGGAGTAGTAGCCCTTCCCTTCTCCAGGGGATCTTCCTGACCCTATTTAATTCTTAACAATATAAAAATTTGTTAATAATAGATTAAATATTTATGGGTTTATTTCATTTAAGGAAAAATACAGGGGTATTCAGTCCAAGGTATATCTTTTTCAATCAAAGTTGTACACTGTTATGGAACTTCTCATCCAACAAATTTCCAATTGTGTCTCATTCAGACTGTATCACATGATATCCATGGCCTGTAATAAATAAAAGAAAATACAATTATATTTCCAACTCTGACCTTTCTCTTGAATTCTCTCTTGGCTTCCAGATATGTATATCTGGCTTCATCCAGATGTTACAGAGGCAGCTCACACATTACATATCCAATCCAAAAACTGCATTCTCCTTCTATTCACATTGCTCCTCCATAGATATTCTCTATTCCAGTAGACACTGTTGCTGTTCTTCAGTCACCCAGTTGTGTCCAACTCTTTGCAATCTCTTGGGCTGCAACACACCAGGCCCCCTGTCCCTCATCATCTCCTGACGTTTGCCCAAGTTAATGTCCATTGCATCAGTGATGCCATCCAGCCATCTCATCCTTTGATGCCCTCTTCTCCTTCTGCCCTCAATCTTTCCCAGCATCAGAGACTTTTCTAATGAGTCAGCTATTTGCATCACGTGACCAAAATACTGGAGCTTCAGCTTCAGCAACAGTCCTTTCAATGATTATTCAGGGCTGATTTCCCTTAGGATTGACTGATTTGACCTCCTCACTATCCAAGGGACTCTCAAGAGTCTTCTCCACCACCACAATTCAAAGACATCAATTCTTTGGTGCTCTGCCTTCTTTAAAGTCCAGTCTCACAACCATACATGACCACTGGAAAGACCATAGCCTTGACTACACAGACTTTGTCAGTAAAATAATGTCTCTGATTTTCAACACACTGTCTAGGTTTGTCATAGTTTTACTGCTGAAAAGCAATCATCTTCTAATTTCATGGCTTCAGTCTAAGTCCACAGATTTTAGAGCCTACGAAGAGAAAATCTGTCACTACTTCCACTTTTTCCACTTCTATATGCCATGAAGTAATGAGGCTAGATGCTGTGATCTTAGTTTTTTTTTTAATATTTAGTTTTAATCCAGCTTTTTCACTCCCCTCAATCACCCTCGTCAAGAGAATCTTTCGTTCTTCTTTGATTTCTACCATTAGAGTGGTATTATCCACATATCTGAAGTTGTTGATGTTTCTCCCTCCTATCTTGCTTCCAACTTGTAACTCATCCAGACTGGCATTTCTCAAGATGTGCTCAGCATATAGGTTAAATAAACAGGATGACAGCTAACAGACCTGTTGTACTCCTTTCTCAATCCTGAACCAATCAGTTGTCCATACAGGCTTCTAACTGTTGCTTCTTGACCTGCATATAGGCTTCTCAGGAGACAGATAAGATGGTCTGGTGTTCCCATCTCTTTAAGAGCTTTCCATAGTTTGTTATAATCCACACAGTGAAAGTGGAGAAGGAAATGGCAACCAACTCCAGTATTCTTGCCTGGAGAGTCCCCATGGACAGAGGAGCCTGGCAGGCTACAGTCCATGGGGTTGCAAGAGTTGGACACGATTTAGTGACTAAACCACCACCACCATACAGTGAAAGGCTTTAGCATAGTCAAGGAAACAGAGGTAGATGTTTTTCTGGAATTCCTTTACTTTCTCTATGATCCAGTGAATGTTGGCAATTTGATTTCTGGTTCCTCTGCCTTTTCTAAACCCAGCTTGGACATCTGGAAGTCCTTCATTCATGTAATGCTGAAGTGTAGCATGCAAGATTTTTAGCATGAAGTTACTAGCATGGGAGATGAGTACAATCATCTGAAGGTAGAACATTCTTTAGTACTACCCTTCTTGAGAACTGGGATGAGAATTGACCTTTTCCAGTCCTGTGGCCGCTGCTGGGTTTTCCAGAATTGTGACATATTGAGTGTAACACTTTGATAGTATTGTCCTTTAGTGTTTGAATAGCTCTACTGAATTTCATCACATCCACTAGCTTTATTAACAGCAATCCTTCCTGCTCACTTGACTTCACATGCCAGGATGTCTGGCTTTGGGTGTCTGACCACATTATGGTAGTTGTCCAGTTCATTAAGATCATTTTGTACAGTTCTCTCATGTATTCTTGCCACCTTTTTGATATCCTCAGTGTCTACTAGATCTCTACTGTTTCTGTCCTTTCTGTCATCTACCAAATTCTGTCCTACTGAATTCAGTCCAACATTGAATTCTCCTTCTACTCCCATTGCTCCGCTATATAGATGTTCTCCATTCCAGTAGACATAATAAGAGAGAATTCTTGGTATGATGCTCAAATTTTATTCCAAGATATTATTTACTTATAGTATACTTGTACTAGTTATATTTATTTATAGTCAAGTCTTACATAGTCTGGCTCCAAATATTTCTTTCCCTCTATTTCATTTTTTTCTTGCTTTACTTTTGGCTCATATAGCTTTTCACTGTAAGACAGGAATAGCCTAGTGAATGGTCATCCCACTTTAATATTTAACTCCTCAATGTTTAACAATACAGATCTATATTATTAAAGAAGTGACATTCTAAATACCAGCAAGGACCTACCATATAACACAGGAAACTCAATATTCTGCAATAACCTAATTGGGCAATGAATATGAAAAAGAATATATATTACTATATATATATATATATATATATGTATATGTATAATTGAATCACTTTGTTATACACCTGAAACTAACACATTATAAATAAACTTTACTCCAATATAAAATAAAAATTAGAAAATGAAATGGTAAGTTAATAAATAAATACATAAATAAAAGGCAAATCTGAGTACCACCTATACACTCATTTTCATGAGCTTCCCATGTCTATTTTCAATCTAAAATATTATTTCCAATCCCTGTGTATACCAAACTCTTCTATATTGCTGTATTAGTTGAGTAAAAGTATTGATTTTGTAAGGTACAAGTAGAAACTCCAGTTACTCTTTGTTATCGTTTCCTTTTTGTAACCATTATCTTGATGCTGTTGGACTTGGTTGTCAGGGACTATATTCCAGAGAAATTAACTTGCAATTTAAGTACTCCAAAACAAGGAGATAGTTCAGCATATCAAGGAATGCTTCCATTCTATGGAAGCACAGGAAAGCACAGGGAAATGTATATTCAGAGACTTAGAAAGAAGAAGACAAAGCTGTCTATTCAGAGGAACTAAAAGTATCTTACATCTAGATTAAAGCATAAAGATATAGAAACAACCTCACATTTTCTCACAAGTTAGGCAAATATTCTTTTTCCTTTCTCTAAAAATAATTCCATTTTGAACCACTAACCAACAATCATTATATAATGCAGTCCTCAAAGGCATTAATGCAGGACTTGAATTGTTATTTATGCTTAACAAATATTATACTGATGATTCTCTTTTATAGTCATTTATGAATATCTCAGTATCTTTGTTTGATACAGCATTTAAAAAAATCAGATTACATGGTTACATCTCTGAAAATGGTAGGCTAAAACTTCCAAAAATCTTCTCATCTGTAAAAAATTGAGAACATTAGTAAAAATTGTCAGAATCAGCCATTCTAAAAACTGTAAATTAACCAAAGGCTTACAGAAATCCAGGGAACACTCATCCAAGAAAAATGGTTAAATCTCATTAAGAACAGTGAGATTTGTGGTATTTTAACTTTTCCAATTTTCTCCTCTGCAACTCCATGCTTCAACTACATGCCATCCACAAGAGACATTTTATCTACAAAAACAAAAATAGGTTGAAAGTAAAATTATGTAAAAGATATAGACCAGGCAAACAATAACCTAAAGGGAATTAGAATGGCTATACGAATACATATTTTTAAATAGATTTTTAAAATTAATTTTATTTTTCAGTTTGTTTTGCTTTACATTACTGTATTCATTTTGCTATCCTCTTGAGAAATCTGTATGCAGGTCAGGAAGCAATGGTTAGAACTGGACATGGAACAACAGACTGGTTCCAGATAGGAAAAGGAGTACGTCAAGGCTGTATATTGTCACCCTGCTTATTTAACTTCTATGCAGAGTACATCATGAGAAATGCTGGACTGGAAGAAACACAAGCTGGAATCTAGATTGCTAGGAGAAATCTCAACAACCTCAGATATGCAGATGACACCACCCTTATGGCAGAAAGTGAAGAAGAACTCAAAAGCCTTTTGATGAAAGTGAAAGAGGAGAGTGAAAAAGTTAGCTTAAAGCTCAACATTCAGAAAATGAAGATCATGGCATCTGGCCCCATCACTTCATGGGAAATAGATGGGGAAACAGTGGAAACAGTGTCAGACTTTATTTTGGGGGCTCCGAAATCACTGCAGATGGTGACTGCAGCCGTGAAATTAAAAGACGCTTACTCCTTGGAAGAAAAGTTATGAGCAACCTGGATAGCATATTCAAAAGCAGAGACATTACTTTGCCAACTAAGGTCCGTCTAGTCAAGAGTATGGTTTTTTCTCTGGTCATGTATGGATGTGAGAGTTGGACTGTGAAGAAGGCTGAGCACCGAAGAATTAATGCTTTTGAACTGTGGTGTTGGAGAAGACTCTTGAGAGTCCCTTGGACTGCAAGGAGATCCAACCAGTCCATTCTGAGGGAGATCAGCCCTAGAATTTCTTTGGAAGATATGATGCTAAAGCTGAAACTGCAATACTTTGGCCACCTCATGCGAGAGTTGACTCATTGGAAAAGACTCTGATGCTGGGAGGGATTGGGGACAGGCGGAGAAGGGGATGACCGAGGATGAGATGGCTGAATGGCATCTCTGACTTGATGAACGTGAGTCTGAGTGAACTCCAGGAGTTGGTGATGGACAGGGAGGCCTGGCGTGCTGCGATTCATGGGGTTGCAAAGAGTGGGACAGGACTGAGCAGCTGAACTGAATTAACTGCCTCATCCAGGGAGCACTGTTTTTCCTGTGATGATCTTAGCTTCAACCCTCTCTTATTGGCTTCATCCACAGCAATTCAGGGTGCCTCATTCATGCAGAATGATAGCATCTGAAAGCTCTTGCTCAGAAGCCTGTTAGAAAACTTCCCATGTATCACTTGCCCAAGTTGGTCACTGAGCCCATTGGGGCACACAGATCATGGCATTGAACTGTAGTCAGTAACTGTGAATTCTGTGTGTGTGTGCTCAGTCGCTAAGTCGTATCTGATTCCTTTGCAACCCCATGGGCTAGTAGCCCACCAGGCTTCTCTGTCCATGTAATTTTCCAAGCAAGAATACTGGAGTGGGTTCTCATTTCCTCCTCCAGAGGATCTTCCCTATCCAGGGGTCAAACCTGCATCTCTTGCATCTCCTGCATTGGCAGGTGGATTCTATACCACTGAGCCACCAGGGAAGTCTGACTATGAATTCTGGATAATTAATTTCAACAAATATTTATTTCAGCCTAATGCTCATGTCAGGTGTTATTTTTAGCTTTGAAGTTAAAATGTTTTAAACCAGTGGTTCAGCAAACTTTTTCTTCAAGGGTCAAAAAGTAAATTTTTTAGGATTTGCAGACCAAGAAGTAAAACATGGATATTACAAAGAACTTACATGTCCATTTGAAATGGAAGCCATTCTTAGCTTCAGGCATGTCATACAAAAATGGATGACTGTTCCCATGGGCCCAGTTTGCACACCTCTGGTCTGGGTTTTGTCATTTATCGAAACTGTGATGTGATGTATTCTGGTTTTTTTCAAGCCTCTCTTCCAATTCCCTTTGTCATTTGAGTGAAGTTGAGAATGTCAATAAAATAACTTGTGCAGAGCTACCTACCCATCTACCCAAATCTCAGAATTGTTGGCCAGGGAGTCAGCCGCAAGGATGATGATGATCTTCAATTGTTTAGGTTAAGGTGATGGTATGAAAACATAGTAGCACCAGGTCAGAGATTCTTAAAACTTCAGTATTATGGGAGAATATGAACTAGGGAATTGTCCTCTTCAAAGACTTAACTTTACAAGATTATCGTGTTGGCAGAAATGCAAAGGATCATGAGAGACTACTATCAGCAACTATATGCCAATAAATTGGACAACTTGGAAGAAATTGACAAATTCTTAGAAAAGTATAACTTTCCAAAACTGAACCAGGAAGAAATAGAAAATCTTAACAGACCCATCACAAGCACAGAAATCAAAACTGTAATCAGAAATCTTCCAAAAAAAAAAAAAAGCCCTGGAGCAGACGGCTTTACAGCTGAATTCTACCAAAAATTTAGAGAAGAGCTAGCACCTATCCTACTCAAACTCTTCCAGAAAATTGCAGAGGGAGGTAAACTTCCAAACTTATTCTATGAGGCCACATCACCCTAATACCAAAACCTGACAAAGATGGCACAAACAAAGAAAACTACAGGCCAATATCACTGATGAACATAGATGCAAAAATCCTTAACAAAATTCTAGCAAACAGAATCCAACAACATATTAAAAAGATCATACATCATGACCAAGTGGGCTTTATCCCAGGGATGCAAGGATTCAATATTTGCAAATCAGTCAATGTGATAAACCACATTAATAAATTGAAAGATAAAAACCATATGTTTATCTCAGTAGATGCAGAGAAAGCCTTTGACAAAATTCAACATCCATTTATGATAAAACCCTCCAGAAAGCAGGCATAGGAGGAATATACCTCAGCTTAATAAAAGCCATATATGATAAACCCACAGCAAACATTATCCTCAATGGTGAAAAATTGAAAGCATTCCCCTAAAGTCGGAACAAGACAAGGGTACCCACTCTCACCACTACTATTCAACATAATTTTGGAAGTTTCAGCCACAGCAATCAGAGCAGAAAAAGAAATAAAAGGTATCCAGATTGGAAAAGAAGAAGTAAAACTCTCACTGTTTGCAGATGACATTATCCTCTACATAGAAAACCTTAAAGACTCCACCAGGAAATTACTAGAGCTAATCAATGAATATAGTAAAGTTGCAGGATATAAAATCAACACACAGAAATCCCTTGCATTCCTAATCAACACACAGAAATCCCTTGCATTCCTATACACCAACAATGAGAAAACAGAAAGAGAAGCTAAGGAAACAATTCCATTCACCATTGCAGTGAAAAGAATAAAATACTTAGGAATATAGCTACCTAAAGAAACAAAAGACCTATTTATAGAAAACTATAAAACACGGGTGAAAGAAATCAAAGGTGACACAAACAGATGGAGAAATATACCATGTTCATGGATCATAAGAATCAATATAGTGAAAATGAGTATACTACCCTAAGCAATCTATAGATTCAGTGCAATCCCTATCAAGCTACCAATGGTATTTTTCAGAGAACTAGAACAAATAATTTCACAATTTGTATGGAAATACAAAAAAACTCAAATAGCCAAAGCAATCTTGAGAAAGAAGAATGGAACTGGAAGAATCAACCTGCCTGACTTCAGACTATACTACAAAGCTACAGTCATCAAAGCAGTATGGTACTGGCACAAAGACAGTAGTATAAATCAATGGAACAAAATAGAAAGACCAGAGATAAATCCACACACCTATGGACACCTTATCTTTGACAAAGAAGGCAAGAATACACAATGGAGAAAAGACAATCTCTTTAACAAGTGATGCTGAGAAAACTGGTCAACCACTTGTAAAAGAATGAAAGTAGAACACTTTCTAACACCATACACAAAAACAAACTCAAAATAGAATAAAGATCTACATGTAAGACCAGAGACTATAAAACTCCTAGAGGAAAACATAGGCAAAACACTCTGGACAAAAATCACAGCAGGATCCTCTATGACCTCCAAGAGTAATGGAAATAAAAGCAAAAATAAACAAATGGGATCTAATTAAAATTAAAAGCTTTTGCACAACAAAGGAGACTATAAGCAAGGTGAAAAGACAGCCTTCAGAATGGGAGAAAATAATAGCAAATGAAGCAACTGACAAAGAATTAATCTCAAAAATATAGAAGCAGCTCCTGCAGCTCAATTCTGGAAAAATAAACAACCCAATCAAAAAATGGGCCAAAGAACTAAACAGACATTTCTTCAAAGAAGACATACAGATGGCTAACAAACACATGAAAAGATGCTCACCATCACTCATTATCAGAGAAACACAAATCAAAACCGCAATGAGGTACCATCTCATGCCAGTCAGAATGGCTGCTATCAAAAAGTCTACAAACCATAAATGCTGAAGGGGTGTGGAGAAAAGGGAACCCTCTTACACTGTTGGTGGGAATGCAAACTAGTACAGCTACTATGGAGAACAGTGTGGAGATTCCTTAAAAAACTGGAAATAGAACTGCCATATGACCCAGCAACCCTACTGCTGGGCATACACACTGAGGGAACCAGAATTGAAAGAGACATGTGTACCCCAGTGTTTATCACAGCACTATTTATAATAGCCAGGACATGGAAGCAACCTAGATGTCCATCGCAGATGAATGGATAAGAAAGTGATGGTACATATACACAATGGAATATTACTCAGCTATTAAAAAGAATGCATTTGAATCAGTAGTAATAAGGTAGATGAAACCAGAGCCTATTATACAGAGTGAAGTAAGTCAGAAAGAAAAACACCAATACAGTATGTTAACGCATGTATATGGAATTTAGAAAGATGGTAATGATGACCCTATATGTGAGATAGCAAAAGAGACACAGATGTAAAGAAAAGACTTTTGGACTCTGTGAGAGAAGGCAAGGGTAGGATGATTTGAAAGCGTAGCATTGAAACATGTATATTACCATATGTGAAATAGATAACCAGTCCAGGTTCGTGCATGAGACAGGGTGCTCAGGGCTGGTGCACAGGGATGACACTGAGGGATGGGATAGGGAGGGAGGTGGGAAAGGGGTTCAGGATGGGGAACCCATGTACACCCATGGCTGATTCATGTCCATGTATGGCAAAAATCACTACAATATTGTAATTAGCCTCCAATTAAAATAATTAAAATAGATTATTGTGTTGGGTGCATGATACATCTATAATCAAGTCATTACACCTACACAAAGAGGAATTCCTACACATAAAAAGCAAACGTTGCTCAGCTCCAGATGTTTTCCCAAGAGGTCATGCCACTTAAACCATATTCCACAGCTTGGACCACAATGTCAACTTCTCCCATACTCTAAATTTTGGTTGAAAGTAAAGCTGCTCCTCAACAAGTAGATGGACCAGAACACAGAGGGCAGTCCACTAGCACTTCTCATGTCCCATTTAAAAGATGTGCACACTGAGTCACAGAGGAAGTGGGAGCTTGTCCCCAGCACAGGGCTCAGCCATCCATTTCCCAGAAGTGCTGTGACTTCCCCTCAGAGAAGGAGATGAAGCCATGTGCTAACTGTACCCTCTCCATGGGTTTGCTTTTGCAGCTTTACTTCACTGCCTTCAATTTTTGGTGCCTGATGGCCTTTTCTGTGTTAAGACTGTCATTTGGGGACTGTAATCTGAAAAAGACACAGTTACTACCATGTGTAAAGTCAAAGGGAGGATGATAGTGACAGAGCCAGTACTGCTAATCAGATTTAGCAACTTGTATCACCTTTTCGGAGCTTCCCAGGTAGCTCAGTGGTACAGAATCTGTCTGCTAGACCAGGAGATGCAGGTTTGATTTCTGGATTGGGAAGATCCCCTGAAGAAGGAAATGGCAACTCACTCCAATATTCTTGCCTGGAAAATTCCATGGGCAGAGGAGCCTGGTGGGCTACAGTCCATGGGGTCACAAAGAGTTAGACATGACAGAGCACACACAAACACATCCCCTTTTTGAAGTAACACATAATCATTAAACCGAAAGTTTCTTTTAATATTTTCTGTCCTAAAAACAGTATTCAAAATGCATGAGTTGTTCTTATTCTCAACTGACTGATTAAAGTGTATCCTAGGGATCTTCACGCTTAAAGACATGGCGAAAAAGAACTCAGAATCTTGAACTCAATATCTGTTTGGTCTTGTAACTGTCTCTCTTTCTGATAGCCACCTTTCAGATCCATGATTTCATAGTTGCATGTTATTGTCTTTGGAAGGAATAATGCTAAAGCTGAAGCTCCAGTACTTTGGCTACCTCATGTGAAGAGTTGACTCATTGGAAAAGACTCTGATGCTGGGAGGGATTGGGGGCAGGAGGAGAAGGGGATGACAGAGGATGAGATGGCTGGATGGCATCACTGACTCAATGGACGTGAGTCTGAGTGAACTCCGGGAGATGGTGATGGACAGGGAGGCCTGGCGTGCTGCGATTCATGGGGTCGCAAAGAGTCGGACACGACTGAGTGACTGAATGGAACTGAACTGATGTTATTGTCTCAGTGAAGCCAAATGGTATTTGTTTGTTTGTATATATTAGGCAGTACAAGCTCCTAACAAGGGCTGCAGAAAGCAAGATAAATAGTTATGTCTTTCTTTAGTTAGCTTTCAAGGACTGGAGAAATTTTAAAAATCCAGAGTGATCTAAGCATCCAAAACCCCCAATATCTTCCACAGTATATCCAGAGCTGCCCCATCAGCAAAGCTCTCTTTTCTGTTATTCTATAGCTTTTCAGAATGTAGATTAAAAAAAAAAGTAGACTGTTTTGTCATTTTTCTACTTGAATCTTGAATCTTAAGCATCCCCCTAGAATGTACATTTTAATCTGAGTAGAGAATTGAGGTTTATATAAGTCTTGTGTTTGCTAGTATTATGCTAACAAAACCATGGTCATCTTTACTTGTCTTCTATAAGGGCTTCCCTGGTGGCTGCTAATGCAGGTTTGATCCCTGAGTTAGGAAGATCCCCTGGAGACCCCAGATTCTTGCCTAGGAAATCCCATGGACAGAGGGCCTAGAGAACTACAGTCCATAAGACTGTAGCCAAAAAAAAAAAAAAAAAAGACTGTAGCAAAAGAGTTAGACACAATATCAATCATCCCTGGGCTCGGTTTCACATGTATACAGTGAGGATGATAATCACGCCTCCCCTAGTTCTAAGGACTTTGCAGGTGAATACATATACCTGATGTGACATACTTGACAGAAGCCAAGCACTAAGTGAACTGCTTTGTTCATGGCTGCTAAAAGCCTGTGACTGTGTGGATCACAATAAACTGTGGAGAATTCTGAAAGAGATGGGAATGCCAGACCACCTGGCCTGCCTCTTGAGAAATCTGTATGCAGGTCAGGAAAAAACAGTTAGAACTGGACATGGAACAACAGACTGGTTCTAGATAGGAAAAGGAGTACGTCAAGGCTGTATATTGTCACCCTGCTTATTTAACTTATATGCAGAATACATCATGAGAAACGCTGGACTGGAAGAAACACAAGCTGGAATCAAGATTGCTGGGAGAAATATCAATACCCTCAGATATGCAGATGACACCATCCTTATGGCAGAAAGTGAAGAGGAACTCAAAAGCCTCTTGATGAAAGTAAAAGAGGAGAGTGAAAAACTTTGCTTAAAGCTCAACATTAGAAAAACGAAGATCATGGCATCCGGTCCCATCACTTCATGGGAAATAGATGGGGAAACAGTGTCAGACTTTATTTTGGGGGCTCCAAAATCACCGTAGATGGTAACTGTAGCCATGAAATTAAAAGACACTTACTCCTTGGAAGGAAAGTTATGATCAACCTGGATAGCATATTCAAAAGCAGAGACATTACTTTGCCGACTAAGGTCCGTCTAGTCAAGGCTATGGTTTTTCCAGTGGTCATGTATGGATGTGAGAGTTGGACTGCAAAGAAGGCTGAGCACTGAAGAATTGATGCTTTTGAACTATGGTGTTGGAAAAGACTCTTGAGAATCCCTTGGACTGCAAGGAGATCCAACCAGTCCATTCTGAAAGAGATCAGCCCTGGAATTCTTTGGAAGGAATGATGCTAAAGCTGAAATTCCAGTACTTTGGCCACCTCATGGGAAGAGTTGACTCATTGGAAAAGACCCTGATGCTGGGAGGGATTGGGGGCAGGAGGAGAAGGGGACGACCGAGGATGAGATGGCTGGACGGCATCATGGACTCAATGGACGTGAGTCTGAGTGAACTCCGGGAGTTGGTGATGGACAGGGCAGCCTGGCGTGCTCCGATTCATGGGGTCACAAAGAGTCGGACACAACTGAGTGACTGAACTGAACTAACTGGTTTTATTGTTGCTGTTCCTTCCTCACCCTCAAACAAAATACCCTTAAAAATTGAGTAACAGTCTGAGGTTAAGACAACTCGGAATAAGTAGCACAATAAAACCTGATACCAATCCTAGAAACAAACCTACAGCCAGCTAGTGTTTTCTCGTTTTCAGAAAACCCAATAGAAAATAATAGCCCAGTGTGGCCTCGAGAATAAAAATTAAGGATAATTGTTTATTTTTCAAAGAAAGTCAAAATATGGTTTTTGAAAACAATTTGCTGTCTGGGTAAAAAGTCTTATTCACAGACTACTTTCCAGGGACAGGCTCTTATTCAAGCCAACCCCTGGTTTGCCTTTTTCTCTGAATCGTCCCTGGAAGGGCTGCTGTGAGTATACTCCAATTGATGAGCATAGAAGTAGGGATACAAAAACTTGCTGTTGCCTATCTCAGGTCCAGGCTTTTAATTGATAGCGGAGTATTTGCTAGTGCTGCTTTTATATTCTCCCTTTGAGCTGCCAAAGTGGTTTTGGACTTTTTTTTTTTTTTGCTATATTCTACAAGGTTTAGCCAAGTAAGAAGTATAATCTATGGTACCTCGACTGCATGCATCTCACCAGTTTCCTTGTGCAAGACTTAAACACTGGTCTTGAGGACGTTAGGAGTCTTCTGGTTGCAGGAGACAGAAAACAGAACTTAAAACCAGCTTAAACAGAAAGGTGAACTTATAGGTGCACATAAATGACAAGTCCAGGGTTTGGGAGTTTTCGGAGCTTAAATGACATCCCTAGCTTTGCTTCTCTTCTCTCTCTCCTCTGCTTGCATGGTATCTGTTGCATTCTTAGGTAAGCTGTGGTTCTTCCTGAAAGATGCAGGTCTGTGTTCTTCTGGGTAAAGTATAACCTAGAAGAAAGGACCAGAATCCTCAGTTTGAATACTGTTGGCCTGAATTGAGTCTGTGTCCCTTCCTAAACCAAGGCTGGCAGAAGGGAATTATCCAGTGGGCTTAGGCTGGGCCAGACATGTACCACTAGGGAACCACTTACAATGGTCTAACTCTACTGAAATACTTGAACTGTGAGTAGAGAAAGAGGTATCCCCTAAAAGGAAAAGATGATGATACTATTTCCAAAAGAACACTTAATACCCAAACACTGTGGTAAGGAAACCAGTAGGGGAGAGTGGCGTATGTTGCCATCTTGGTAATGTCACTTCCGGTAAGAAACACTGGCTGCCTGTCAGGCAGTGAGGGTCTGGAGAGCACAGAGCGCTTGTAGGTTTCTCATGTCATCCTGCTCACCAGTTATTTGCTTCCTTCACACCCATTTCCTAGGATTTCTGCCAAAGCACAGAGCTGCTCACAGACTAAATTAGAGTGCTGTGCACTGGCACAGCTTTGGAGGATGGAAGGGAGTACATCACAAGTCAGCGTTAGCATAGTATAGAAACCTTGATGCTTTGAAGGTGTTTTCTGTAACCTGAGAAGAAAATTTCTAGGAGAGTTTGGCCATTTAGGAGGGAGGGGGACAAGGGTCTAGACTTGTCACTCCCTGTACTAGCCCATGAAAATACAGAGGCAGCAATTCTCAAATTTTCCATCATTTAATGTTCTGCTCAAACGGCACCAACAAGATGCCAGTGATCCTTGATCCATAAAACAGATATAGAGTTGTTTTCACAGCCGTGAAGGCTGATGACTTCGACCCTTGCCACAAACAGCAGGTTTTGAGTGTCATCTTCTCCAAGAAATGTGTCCTGGCCCTGTGGGTGGTTGCCTTTGTTGTTCAGTGCCCACAGCAGCTGTAGTAATGTGGTTGACATTTATTTGAGTTTATATGGGCCAGTCATTGTGCTTAGAGCTCTCCATGTATTTCTTCTTACAAACAATTATTTGAATTAGGTATTACCTCCATAGGTATTACCTCCATCTTGCAGAGCAGAAACTTGAATGACAGAGTGATAACTTGCCCAAAGTCACTGAACATTAAGTGACAGGGTTTGATTTTCAAGCCATTTCTGAGCTTGACCAGCCATCTTCTGACAGTGCTGCCCCTCTGGTAGCACATATCAACAGCTGACAGTTGGCAAACTCTGGACCATTCACCATGTGTCTAGTGTTATGCTAATAACTCTTGAACTGTCGTCTCTTTAGCATTTATAGTAACCGTGTGATGCATGCCCTAGGAGTACCTCCACTTTGTGATCGTGTGCGTGCTCAGTTGCTTCAGTCCTCGAATGTGCAAACTGAGGCTTGCAGACTCTCAGTAACTCACTCAAAGTCACATTCTAAGTGTGAGCCCAGAATCCGGTGCTTAGCTTCATATTCTCAATTATGAGGCAATTCTACGGATGTTCTTTATATGTCATTCCAGTGTGCTAGAGTTACTTGTCTAGATGCTAGACAAGGAACTACACTGGGAGATCCTTAAGAGCAAGGACACTGCATTAACCTCCACCTAGCTCAAAACAGGGACTTAATAAATATGTTATTCATTTGTTTTCTCAGTGCCAGATATAGCTTAACATACAACAGATGTTCTTATAATAAAATAAGTAAATGAAGGAAAGAAAGAGGGTGTGAATGATGGCTACTGAGGCCAAAAACAGTAATATTTCTTCATAGAGTAGTAATAAGGTAATTCGGCTCTTCAGAGGTTGAAACTACTATAGCCTGTATTTTGCAAAAGTCAATTCAATCCAAGTGAATTCGTTTCAAAATGAAAATGACTTGGCTTGACCAGCTCTCCATAAACATCACAGAACTTCAGTCACTTCCCTGTTGCTATAATTTCCTCTACTAAAAAGAAATCAAACAAAAATCAGATATTATATAAACTCATCTAATACAGCTCAACTCAAGACAGTTCTCTCTGGTCTCATCTTTGCTGAGTTTCAGCTCTCTTAACTTTTAACGTTTCTCTCTACAGTAACTCCTCAGTTGTCACAGAAAATGCCATTAACACAGCAACTAATTCAGCTTCCTTAGAACCAGACTTTAAGCTCTCTGAGGGCCAGGTAGTAGGTACTCTAAATACATGGTGAATAAATGTGAGACTGAAGGAGAAAACATACCTTTTCCCCAGAGGGGAAAACAAATCCTGAAGCAAACTGCCGTTTCCAGCCAGCTAGAGAGGTGAAGAACGCAAATAACTAGAGATGTGTTTGAGAAGAACCTGTCTGGGAATCAGAGGGAAGCCCAATGTGGTTTCAAGCCCCTACTTGAAAAACTCAGTTGAAAAGAGTCCACATTCAAATACTTGTGGGTTCTTCGAGCTTAGGAGAAAGCTGTCTGGGAGAAAGATGACTCACCAGAGAGGCTGAATGTATACGTTGCCTTAAAAGCAAGTTTTCCATATGTTGGATTGAATTACTCAACCTGTTGTGGATACCGTAGTTGATATTTACACTGTCAAAGAACTAAGCAATCAATTGTATTCTACCACTGCCCGCACACCTCCCAGTGAGGGGGATCTGCTCAATTTCTGTTTCCACCTTTCCCATTCATTCTCTGAATAGACAGGAAGAGGCGCAGGCACAGGATTTTTTATGAAGATCCCACTCTGTGGCAGGTACTCTTAGTTGCCTCACTCTCAGCCTTTCTTGCCTGTCTTCCTTGCTGGTAGAAACCTGATCTTGTTCAGGCATCCATTCTCCATGTGTATGTGCAGGCTCCCAGGTGATGAGTGTTAGGTAGCCTACACCAATCATGATAAGTCCTTTCTCCTTACCAGATACTGGTGTGCACATAGGCTGATCTAACCAATGAAATATAAGTAGATGACATGAGCAGTGGGTCAGAGAGGATTTTTCTTCCCTAAAGAAAGATACTGGGAGGAAATACCCAGCCTGTTTTGCAGTTAGATAGCTTCCCTCTTGTTTGCAAGAACTCCTGGGGTTAAATCGTCATCAGCTCATGGTAGCCACCTTGCCACCAGCAGGCGTGAGCTTTCCCACATTCTGAAGGCAGCAGAAAGATGCCAAGCACCTGGATGACAGTGTCTCCCCATGGAAATAGTCACACTCACTTACAGACTTCTTGCTATGTGAGATAGCATCTTGCTGTGATAAAGCAATCTTGGCTGGATAATCTCATATGGCTGAGCCTGATCTCTGTTTCAAGACAAGTTTTTATTTTCTGAAATATTCCTGTGTTAGCAGTCTTATCTAACGTCTTTTGAGAAAGGCTAACATGGTCGTCAGTTTTGTGTAAACCAAATGCAAGATCCATAAAAACTATTAAGAATGCATAGTTGAAAGTAAGAGTTGATAAATCTTTTCTGTAAAGGGCCAGATAGCTTGTTAAAATATTTTATCTTTATGGGCCACTTGAGTCTCTGTTGCAACTAAGCAACACTACCATTTCAGTGCAAAAGCAACCATAGGCCTTACATAAATGAACAAGAAAACTATGTTTCAATAAAACTTTACTTTCAAAACACGTGGAAGCCCATATTTAGCTTGCAGGGTGTAGTTCGCCAGCCCTGCTCTGGAGTTCCCAAAAGATGCATTGCTATACCATGAAAACCCTTCTGATGGCTTCCTTTTATGACTGGAGATTGCCTACCTGTCTGACTTTGGTACCACTCTTTACCTTGACACCAGCCACTCTGGTCTTCTTTCTGTTAATCTGCCAAGCTTTTTCCCTCCCAGCTTCAGTGCCTCTGCATTTGATATTTTCTCTCCCCAGAATGCTTTTTCCTGCCTCTTTTCATGGCTAGCATTTTTCTCATCATGCAGAAGTAAACACTCATACTACTTTCTCAAAGAGGCCTTTCCTCAGCGCTTACTCTAAGCATCCCTAGTCACTTCCATGCTTTACTTTATTCTTTGAATGCATTAGTGTCCATCTCATCACCCCTGCCGTCAACCTCTGCACCCAGTAGAAGTTAACTTTCTTCAGGGCAAGGAACCTCATGATCTTGGCCACTGCTCAGTTTCCCAAATCCAGAAATGAAGTAGAAAGTAAACATTCTTTGATTATCACATGAATGAAACTCTTGTGGGCTATTGTTGAGCTAAGGAAATGTTTTAAAGAATTTGCACACATTTAATACAAAAACAGTTCTTTCCTAATCTTGTGGTATTGTTGCATGCGTGGTCCATCATGTCTGACTCTTTGTAACCCTATGGATGGTAGCCCAGTAGGCTCCTCTGTCCATGGGATTCTCCAGGCAAGAATACTGAGTGGATTGCCATTTACTCCTCGAAGGTATCTTCCTGACCCAGGGACAAACCTGCGTCTCTGGCATCTCCTTGTATTGTCAGGTGGATTTCTTACCACTGAGCCACCTGCAAAGCCCTAATTTTACAGTGTTCTGCTTTCTATAAGATGGTTCATGCATGACTCCCTTTAGAGTTCAGCTTTCTTTATTGGTAGCTAAGTGATATCTCTAAACATGTAGCTAGATGACTAAGAGAAATGTTCCTAATTACCAACCACTTCTTGCTCTGGGGCAAGAAGTTAAAAAAGTTGGGAGGAGGATATTTTCTTATTTTACCTACCAAATAATTCTCCTGGAAACATGAAAATGGCCTGTTTATCATATTGTGAGCTCATTAGGGCTTTGTTTCCATGAAGAATCAAAGTAGGTAGCTCTGGCATAGATCTCCATCAAGGCTTGAGCCCACATTGTGTTCAAACCTCAAGCTGTGTTATGGGAACCAAGAAAAAAAAAAAATAAGGGAGAGGAGATTCCAAGCCTGTGTGAAGAATCCTTTTGCTCTATAAAATCTCACACAATGATTTTCAAGCAGCAGTCTAACCATATAAAAGGAATTTACTCTGCTGACCCATAAAGGACTTAGAAAGCCCCCAGTATACTTAGAATTTAATACAATTGGAGGAGGTAGGGGGAAGTCGGGGGTGGGGAGCAATTTGTTTGGGGCTGTTTCCTAACGAGAGTTAAAACTAGATTTTCCAAAGTTTTGGGTCATTTTCTCCACACCCCACAGAATGAGTCATCCCCACCCTTAACGATTGCCTGCCTGGCTGTGGGCCACTTGTCGGCCCTTCTAGACCAGGAAATCAATTTAAAATACAACTTCTGGCACTTGACAAAATTTTTCTAAGCCCTCTTATTAAAATCTGTGACTCTCCCATGAAATTCCCTCCCAAATACTTCTTTTAAAATCCCCCAAGGGATACAATAGAGAAAAAAATGTCCTCGAGAAAGGAAAAAAAAAGAAGCTCTCATTAATGCTTTAGTTTTCATTGATCTAAAACCTCTTCACCCCTAGGGAGCTCCTTCCCAGTATTCCAAAAGTCCATGCTGTCAGTTTCCAGTGGAAGTAAGAACCTTCTCTGTCGCTCAGGGAGTAGAAATGGAGTCAGCCTCTACATGAGCTTTGGCCTATTTCCGCTGGCCATAGCCTGGTCTCCCCTGTTTTTTGTGGCAGGCATCCTGACTCACAGTGGGAAAGGCTGACTGTTTGGGTCCAGCCTGAGCAGCAGCAGAGAGAACAAACAGAAGTGTGTACAAAGTAACATAAATACGAGATGGGTACTGCATACAATTGGGGCAGCCACTGCTACTTCTAGCCAAGTATGACCACAAAAGAATGTAGGCCCAAAGTTGCCAGATCTTCTGATTTTTTTTTTCCCTCAGAATCCATAAACTTGGATTATGCTTTCAATTTCTAAATGTTGGAGCAATAAAATAAAAAGTGACCTGAGCCAAGTGTATCTACAAGGTCAGATTGGGCCTATGGGTTTTGTGTCTGTGGCCACTGTGAGGCAGTCACATAAGCCCTTATAGAAACCAATGAGCGGCAGTGTCCTCGGAGAGCAGCATCCACAACCTCCCTGTTAGAATGAGGGTTTGTAGCATGTTAAGGTAGGAGTCCAAAACTGAAGATGCCAAAGCTTCTGAGTTGCTACTATTATCTTCACCATGACAAGAAACAACTATCTTTTAAAATTTAAAGCAATTTTTAAAATTGAAGCATAATTGATATATAATATTCTATTAGTTTCAAGGGTATAGCATAGTGATTTGGCATTTTATACATTACAAACTGATCACCATAGTAAGTCTGATAGCCATCTGTTACCATACAAATTATTTAAATATTATTGACTATCTTCCTTGTGCTGTGCATTATATCCCTATAACTTATAACTGGAAGTTTGTACCTCTTAATCCCCCCCACACACCTGTTTAACCCAACCCCCAACCCCCTTCCCCTTGTCTCTGGCGATCACCAGTTTGTTCTCTATGAATCTCTTTCTGTTTTGTTTTGTTGTTTAGATTCCACATAAGTGGAATCATATGGTGTCTGTCTTTTTCTGTCTAATGTATTTTGCTTGGCATAATACCCTCTCAGTTCAGTTCAGTCGCTCAGTCGTGTCCGACTCTTTGCAACCCCATGAATCGCAGCTCGCCAGGCTTTCCTGTCCATCACCAACTCCTAGAGTTCACTCAAATTCATGTCCATTGAGTCAGTGATGCCATCCAGCCATCTCGTCCTCTGTCATCCCCTTCTCCTCCTGCTCCCAATCCCTCCCAGCATCAGAGTCTTTTCCAGTGAGTCAACTCTTTGCATGAAGTGGCCAAAGTACTGAAGTTTTAGCTTCAGCCTCATTCCTTCCAAAGAACACCCAGGACTGATCTCCTTTAGAATGGGCTGGTTGGATCTCCTTGCAGTCCAAGGGACTCCCGAGAGTCTTCTCCAACACCACAGTTCAAAAGCATCAATTCTTCTGTGCTCAGCTTTCTTCAGAGTCCAACTCTCACATCCATACATGACCACTGGAAAAACCATAGCCTTGACTAGATGGACCTTTGTTGGCAAAGTAATGTCTCTGCTTTTCAATATGCCATCTAGGTTGGTCATAACTTTTCTTCCAAGGAGTAAGCGTCTTTTAATTTCATGGCTGCAATCACTATCTACAGTGATTTTGGAGCCCCCCAAAATAAAGTCTGACACCATTTCCACTGTTTCCCCATCTATTTGCCATGAAGTGATGGGACCGGATGCCATGATCTTCGTTTTCTGAATGTTGAGCTTTAAGCCAACTTTTTTATTCTCCTCTTTCACTTTCATCAAGAGGCTTTTGAGTTCCTCTTCACTTTCTGCCATAAGGGTGGTGTCATCTGCATTTCTGAGGTGATTGATATTTCTCCCGGCAATCTTGATTCCAGCTTGTGCTTCTTCCAGTCCAGTGTTTCTCATGATGTGCTCTGCATAGAAGTTAAATAAGCAGGGTGACAATATACAGCCTTGACGTACTCCTTTTCCTATCTGGAACCAGTCTGTTGTTCCATGTCCAGTTCTAACTGTTGCTTCCTGACCTGCATATAGATTTCTCAAGAGGCAGGTCAGGTGGTCTGGTATTCCCATCTCCTTCAGAATTCTCCACAGTTTATTGTGATCCACACAGTCAAAGCCTTTGGCATAGTCAATAAAGCAGAAATAGATGTTTTTCTGGAGCTCTTTTGCTTTTTCGATGATCTAATACCCTCTGCTGCTGTGCTGCTAAGTCGCTTCAGTCGTGTCCAACTCTGTGCGACCCCAGAGACGGCAGCCCACCAGGCCCCCCCCATCCCTGGGATTCTCCAGGCAAGAACACTGGAATGGGTTGCTGTTTCCTTCTCCATGCATGACAGTGAAAGGTGAAAGTGAAGTTGCTCAATCATGTCCGACTCCTAGCGACCCCATGGACTGCAGCCTACCAGGCTCCTCCGTCCATGGGATTTTCCAGGCAAGAGTACCCTCTAGGTCCACCCATATTGTCACAAGTGGCAAGATTTCATTCTTTTTTTGTGGCTGTGTAATATGCTATTGTATATATGTGCTACTGCTGCTGCTAAGTCACTTCCGTTGTGTTCGACCCTGTGTGACCCCATAGATGGCAGCCCACCTGGCTCCTCCGCCCCTGGGATTCTCCAGGCAAGTGTATGTGTGCACATCATCTTTATCTGTTCATCTGTTGATAGACACTTCACTTCTATATTTTGGTTACTGTAAATAATGCTGCAGTGAACATAGAGATATGTATATCTTTTTGAGTTAGTGTTTTCATTTTCTTTGGTTAAATACCCAGAATTGGAATTGGTATGGTAGTTCTATTTTTAATTTTTTGAGGAACATCCATACTTTTTTCATGATAGCACCAATTTATATTGCCACCAACAAAGCATGAGGGGTGTCCTTTCTTGACATCCTCACCAGTACTTTCGTTGTTGTTGTCTTGTTGATGATAGCCTTTCTGACACATGTGAGGTGATATTTCACTGTGGTGTTGATTTTAATATTCCTGATTAGTGATGTTAAGCATCTTTGCATGTATCTGACTGTACATCTCTTTTGGAAAAAAAAAGTCTGTGTCCTCTGCCCATTTTAAATTGGACTGTTTGTTTGATACTTAGTTGTGTGAGTTATAAGAAGGTTCTCTGCTTTTCTCACTTCCCAAGCTTTGATGCACATAAGAACAGTGTTTAGAAATGGGGTTAACCCTGAGATTTTCAACTTCTTGTCTGTCCTGGTTGATACCCTGTAAGTGGGAGAGATAAAAACCTGATTTCTATGAGCTAAGAATTTTCTGCCTCTTTATAAAATGGTGGAACTTCTTGTTCTAAATTTGGACTTCAGCTCACATCCCTTGTATTTTTTTCTTAGCTCTAGCCAAATAGCCTCAAACTGATGAATGTTTTGTTTCCAGTTTTGCCCGTGGTTCCCAGAAAACAAAAATTAAGACACAAATATCTAGTGTTGGCGCAGAATATGCTTTTAGATTCATTAATTAAACTTCCTTTGAAACTTGTGATATAAGTTAAAGACAAATCAATTTTGCTAAACTAACTGTTTATGGTTAAAATGCTCCTGTATCTGTCACAGAGTGCCACCAGATTCTTTATTAGTAAGCCTCTTCCTCCTTTCCCTCTGACAGAGCCTTCTGTTCAGGTTTCCTCTTTATGTTGAGAATGAAATTCCCTCCAGAAAATAGCATTGGCCCCTGGAGGGCTCCCTGCAGAGGTGAACCCTGTGATCCCTACAGGCATGAATGAGGCCTGGATGTAAGAAGAGACTGGCTGCTCTCCCTTGACCCTCCCTCCCCACCCACCTCCCTGCTGCCCTTATTGCCAGCCCCTAGAGAAGTCTGTCATACTTTGTGTTTGGGGACTCCCTCAGACCCACATGGCAACCCCTCTCCAATGCACAAATTTTAAGCTGGTTAAATGTTGCTCACAGTGATCGTTTGCTTTGGGGCTCTGTCTCTCCTTTTAAATGTATTCTGAGTTCTTCTTTTAAATATTTTTCTTGTTATTAAAAAATATGGAAGACTATGCAGTGGCAAATGGATTCCCAGATTCTAATCTACATTCAGACATAACCAGTGTAGATATTTTTATTTATTTCCTTAAGATGTCAGTAATAGATAATAGTTTTTTCTTGCTTTAATGACATCAACTATTGTAAAACCGGAGAAGGCAATAGCATTCCACTTCAATACTCTTGCCTGGAAAATCCCATGGATGGAGGATCCTGGTGGGCTACAGTTCATAGGGTTGCTAAGAGTCGGACACGACTGAGCGACTTCACTTTCACTTTTCACTTTCATGCATTGGAGAAGGAAATGGCAACCCACTCCAGTGTTCTTGCCTGGAGAATCCCAGGGACGAGGGAGCCTGGTGGGCTGCGTCTATGGGGTCGCACAGAGTCGGACACAACTGAAGCGACTTAGCAGCAGCAGCTGTTGTAAAACACACCATGGATTTAGTGGCTTCCAAGTTGCCCTAGTGGTAAAGAACCTGCCTGCCAATTCAGGAGACAAGAGATGTGGGTTCTGTCCCTGGGGTGAGAAGATCCCCTGGAAAAGGAAATGGCAACCCACTCCAGTACTTTTGCCTAGAGAATCCCACGGACAGAGGAGCCTGGTGGGCTACAGTCCATGGGGTCGTAAAGAGTCAGACACAACTGAAGGGACTACGCATGGCCCTTGGCCATGGATTTAATTTGTGCTCCTGGAACTCAGTGAGGCTGGTTCCTTCTTGTCATAACTCTTCTTAACTCAAATGTTACCACCTCAGATAAACCTCCTTGATGACCTTTTCTAAAGGAATCATCCCCTCATTTGTTGCACTGTGTCACATCCCCCTATTTTTCGTTCTTAAAGACTTAGTGAGGCTTCCCAGGTGGTGCTAGTCTAGTGGTAAAGAGCCCACCTGCCGGTGCAGGAGCCTTGAGAGAGAGGGATTCCATCCCTGGCTCGAGAAGATCCCCGGAGGAGGGCATGGCAGTATGTGCAATCATTTGTGTCTCCACTTGTCTAGATTTATATATTAACAATCTTCACTGGAACATAAACTCAGGAGAATAGGAAACGTCTCTGTCTTGTTCACTACTCTGCCTTCGAAGAGCCTAGAACAGTGTCTCTTTTCTCAAACAGTGCTCAAATGACAGTACAAGGATTTTTAAAAAGCTTTCAGTTGGCAAAGACAGGAAGCAAGACAGAGAAGAAAGTGTAGTGGAGGTGAGGGTTGGTGCTGGGATAAGCAAACTTAGTGCTGTTGGGTTCCTGCACCCGTGTACTCCAGGGTCCTGGTCAACCCATCTTCCACAGTGTACACTTGAGCTGAGTTAGTATCTTTTCATCTGAATGGTGCTAATCATGGCTTTGACTTAGGATCATGAGCTTAAGTATGTTTTTCTGCCAGTAAAAAGATGAAACCATCAATTCCTTTAGCCCCATCTTTGTAGAGATGACAGTTGTTAACATTTAAAAGCAAACTTCTTGTTTCTATACTTTGTGTTTTACATCATTAACATTGCAGTCCTCTAAATAGATATTGATGTTGCTGGTAAGCTAATAAGATAGACTTCATGCTTTTGCCTTTTAAACACCAAACAGTGTACTTAATAGGAAAGTCAAGTCAGTAATATTAAAAGAAATACAGAGGCCAAATGGGAAACCAGTAGAGAAAAGTTCTTATTGATGTATGTGTTTAATATTTCTTCTTGTGTCTGATTATAATTGATGTTTGTATAATTAAAAACAGGTTATTTCCTAGTAGCACTTCTCCTTCTATTATAAATGCTTCAGCTAAATGTATTACTTCTGAGCTTGTGACACAAAGGTTGGTGACTGTGGAAATGATTATAATGTCATGAAAGATTGTGATTTTAGAGGGAAAGTAACCAGCAAGGACAAGAAATTAAGATCCAGGGTTGCTGCAGGTCTGATAAGAAGAAATCAAAAAGGACACTGACCCCAAAAACGGGAAGTCGTTTAAGCCCTCTTTTCATGCACTTCTCTGAAACTATAGGTTGGACATCTGTGGGGAATGAAAAAAACGGGAGGCTCAAACTATTCCAGTCTTTGAAGTGAGTGAGAGATAATTCAAAGAAATGGGTCTATAGCCAGATGAATTTCTGAAAACCAAATCCTGTCAAATTAAAATATATCTTTGAATCTGATAACTAAAGGTGGAATAAGTCATTTTTAAATGGCTGTGATATTTCTAAATAAAGAGAAAAAAGATGTTGGTTGATATTTAAGAGAATGGCTCAGGTTTTAAGCAGTTCTCATGTTCATACTCAGTATCTTTTCAGTCATGGGGCTTCCCAGGGGCTTTCCACATTCATAATGAATGGTGATATGTCTTCTTCTGGTAATGATGGGATGAGGCCTTTTTGGATGACTCCCCTGTAGAAAACCACTTTGAACCTTGGCATAATGTCAAAGCTGGAAACACTAGAGAGTGAACAAGAGATGCTTCAGGGGGAAGAACACACTTAAGGGAGGGTAGAAGGGGAGCTGTATAAGTTCCAAGTTTGAATGACCTTAGGCTAAGGACAGTTGACACAGCTTACTCAAGGCAGCAGGGGTGCTTGTGGAAAAAAAAGTCTTTCTGGCCAGGACACACTGAGAGGTATCACCAGAAGGAAAGATTTAGAGGAATATATAAGGATTGCTCAAATTCTGTCTACCCATATCTATAACTGCCTCTTAAGCTATGCATGCATGACATTGACTCGAAGCAACTAAGGTGAAGAAAGGAAATGAACAGAGATTGCAGCTGTCACCCGAGAAACAGTTTGGAGTTGAGATTCCTAAGATAATTTCCAGGCTTCCCAGGTGGTGCTAGTGGTAAAGAACCTGCCTGCCAGTGCAGGAGACCTCAGAGGCACAGGTTCAATCCCTGGGTCAGGAAGATCCCCTGAAGGAGGGTACAGCAACTCACTCCAGTATTCTCACCTAGAGAATCCCATAGACAGAGGAGCCTGGAGGGCTACATTCCATCAGGTCACAAAGAGTAGGACACAACGGAAGCAGCTTAGCCCAGGACACAAGATAATTGCCACCCAAATCAAAAGAAATGACACTTAATGGAGGAAAATAACTGTATCCAGAATCTCCACTAGTTAATATTCACAGTGTTTCAGACACAGTCCAAAATTATCCAGCATATAAAGAGTCAAGAAAATAGGACATGTTCTCAGGTAAAGATCAGTTGCGTTTGACCCCAGAAGGATCCAGATATTGGGATGAAATCACAAGGATTTGAACATAGTTATTATAACCTTGAAGTCCCTGGTGGCTCAGAGGTTAAAGTGTCTGCCTGGAATTCGGAAGACCCAGTTTGATCCCTGGGTCGGGAAGATCCCCTGGAGAAGAAAATGGCAACCCACTCCAGTACTCTTGCTTGGAAAATCCCATGGAGGGAGGAGCCTGATGGGCTACAGTCCATGGGGTCGGAGAGTCGACACGACTGAGCGACTTCACTTTCACTTTCATTATAACCTAAATGATGCACAGGATGAATGAAAAGATAAGAAACCTCCTCAGAGAAACAGAACCAATAAAAAATTACCAAATGAAAAAAAAAAAAGCACCAAATGAAAATCTAGAACTGAAAAATACAATGTCTGAAATTAAATTACTGGACAGACTTCAGAGTTGAATGGAGATATAAATGAGCAGGTGGACTTGAAGACAACAGTAAAAAGTATCCAATGTGGAGAACAGAGAAAAAAATTGGAAAAAAACAAGCTTCAGAGACCTCTTAGATAATATCAAGTAGTCCTATATTTGTGTAAATGGAATCTTAGAAAAGGGAAAGAGGGAAATATTTGAAGAATTAATAACTAATTAATTTGGCAAAACAATGTAAAGACACGTGATCAGTGAAAACCAAGTAGAATAACTGTAAAGGAGCCCTCACCAAGTTTCATTATAATCAAACTGTAGAAATCCCAAGATAAAAAGCAGACCTTTACCGTCCCTCTGGGTCGTCTCAGTGTTGATGTATGGCAAAACCAATACAATATTGTAAAGTAGTTAGCCTCCAATTAAGTAAATTTATATTTAAAAAAATAGCAAACCTTTAAAGTAGCAAGAGAAAAATGACACATTAAGTATATAGGAAGAGTGATCTGATTATTGGTTGGTTTCTCAGCAGAAGCTATGGAGGCTAATAGAAGGCAAAGCAACATCTCTAAAGTAATAGAATAAAAATTGTCAAACCAAAATTCATTACCCAGCAATCATACATTGCAAAATAAAGAGTAAATAATGAAATTTTCACATAAAGCAAAACTAAAATAAATTGTCAGTAGACCTGACCTTCAAGATATACTATATATAAGAAGCTTTCCAGGATGAAAGGAAATGATGTAAGATAGAAACTTCTGGAAAAGATAGAAATCCCCAGAAAAGAATGAAAAGCACTGAAAATGGTAAATATCTAAGTAAACACAAAAGGCCTCTAAAATGTTTGCCTTTTTCTCAATTTATTTATGTCATATAACAGTTTAAAGTAAAAATTGTAACACTGGTGGAGTTTATAATCTATGTAGACATAATACAAAAAAAAAATCTTGCATAAAGGAAAATGGGATAGATATAGACCTATATGGATACAACACTTCTGCAGTTTATTGCAAGTGGTAAAATATTAACTGCATGTAGACAGGAAATAGTTGAGGATGTATATTAGAATCCCCAGGGTGGCCACAAAAATAATGATACAAACAAACAAAGCTAAAAAGCCAATAGATCCAAGATACATAGGTTAGGAAAATATGAGAACTCTCTGCATTCTTGATGATGTCCTCTAGCCACTCCTTGAATTAGACATTAATATTATGATTATTAATGATAATAATGAGTGAAGTCTAACTCAAGGAATTACCAGAGGATGGCACTCTCCTTCTATCATCTTTTAACATTTTACAATATAGATGGCACAAGCAGAAGCAACAAAAGCAAAAATAAACAAGTGGGACTACCTAACATTAAAAAGCTTCTGCACAGCAAAGGAAGCCATCAACAAAATGAAAAGACAACCTACAGAGCAATAGAAAATGTTTGTAAATCATATCTAATAAGGGACTATTACTCAAAATATATAAAGAACTCAAACAATTCAATAGAGAAAAATGATTCAATTAAAAATTGGGCAGAGGATCTGAATAGGCACTTCTCCAAAAAACGACCTGCAGATGGTTAAATACCTTAAAGGTCCTGAACATCACTAATCATCAGGGATGTGGAAACCAAAACCACAGTTAAAAATCACCTTATACCTGTCAGAATGCCTATTATCAAAAAGGAAAAAAGTTAGCAAGTGTTGGTGACAGTAGAATAAGAGGAGCCCTTATACACTGTTGGTAGGAATGCAAACTGGTGAAGCCATTAAGAGAAACAGTGGGAAAGTTCCTCAAAACATTAAAAATAGAACCCGAAAGAACCCATATGATCCAGCAATTTCACTTCTAGGTATCTGCCCAAAAGAAAAGAAGTCACTGCTTGAAAAGATACATGCATCCCCATGTTCATCACTGGCTTATTTACAATAGCCAGGACATGGAAAACCTTAAGAGACCATGGATGGATGAAAAGATAAAGAGATGTGGTATAGAGAGAGATACAAATATATACACACAATTGTGTGTATATGTGTGTTTGTATATGCTGCTGCTGCTGAGTCGCTTCAGTCGTGTCCAACTCTGTGCGACCCCATAGATGGCAGCCCACCAGGCTCCCCCGTCCCTGGGATTCTCCAGGCAAGAACACTGGAGTGGGGTGCCATTTCTTTCTCCAATGCATGAAAGTGAAAAGTGAAAGGGAAGTCGCTCAGTCATGTACGACTCTTGGCAACCCCATGGACTGCAGCCCACCAGGCTCTTCCGTCCGTGGGATTTTCCAGGCAAGAGTACTGGAGTGGGGTGCCATTGCTTATACATATACATAAAATTACATACAAGAGAGGAGTATTATTCAGCCATAAAAGGGGGAAATGCTGCCATTTGTGACAATATAGATGGATCCTAAGGGAATTTTGCTAAGTGAAATAAATCAGAGAAAGGCAAGGTCTCACATGTGGAATCTTAAGAAATAAGTTAAAAGAAAAGAAAAAACTGAATTTACAGAGAACAAATTAGTGGTTGCCAGAGGCAGGGAATGTGTGAAATGGATGAAGGTGGTCAAAAGATACAAACTTCCAGTGATCAAATAAGTAAGTCTATGGGGTCGCACAGAGTCGGACACAACTGACATGACTTAGCAGCATAGGTGTAATTTACAGCATAGTGACTGTAATTAACAAGACTGTATTTGATAGTTGCTAAGAGGGATCTTGAAAGTTTTCATCACAAGATAAAATTTTTAACTATGTGTGGTGATGGAGGTTAACTAGATTTATTATGATCATTTGCAGTATATGTATCTTGTATGCATGCATATACTTTATGCATGCCTAAAGTCTTTATTGTATGCATAAAATGAAAAGAATGTTATATGTCAGTTCTTCATTTTCAAAATGTTACAAATAAAGCATTGTGTGGCATACTGTGGCCTTTCACATACATATAGGAGAAGCAAGGGAAGACCCCACCACCACCACGCCACTTTCAGAAAGGAGAAAACTAACTATGCAGAGAGTAGTGAACTGATGATTCCCTAAGAAATGTCTGGTCAAAGCATCTTGCCCCAAACCCAGTTTGTGGATGTGAGCTGCTTATCTAGACTGGACTAAAAGAATTTTTTCCATTGGTGACTACATAGGAAGGCGTAGTTTCAAGGAGAGAATGATAAATCATAGGTAGAATGACTCAGAAACAGAGCACATAACCTATGGGCCATGTGTTTTTTGTGGAAGAATACTATAGACCCCTGATGCTAGCTGATAATGCTGAATTTTTATTTTCACAGGGCAAAATTCATAGCATTTAGTAAGGAAAGAGAAAGTAATCTGTTAACAGGGCCTCAGCAACAGTTAGAACTGGACATGGAACAACAGACTGGTTCCAAGTAGGAAAAGGAGTACGTCAAGGCTGTATATTGTCACCCTGCTTATTTAACTTCTATTCAGAGTACATCATGAGAAACACTGGGCTGGAAGAAGCATAAGCTGGAATCAAGATTGCCAGGAGAAATCTCAATGACCTCAGATATGCAGATGACACCACCCTTATGGCAGAAAGCGAAGAGGAACTAAAAAGCTTCTTGATGAAAGTGAAAGAGGAGAGTGAAAAAGTTGACTTAAAGCTCAACATTCAGAAAACGAAGATCATGGCATCCAGTGCCATCACTTCATGGGAAATAGATGGGGAAACAGTGTCAGACTTTATTTTTGTGGCTCCAAAATCACTGTAGATGGTGAATGCAGCCATGAAATTAAAAAACGCTTACTCCTTGGAAAAAAAGTTATGAGCAACCTAGATAGCATATTGATAAGCAGAGACATTACTTTGCCGACTAAGGTCTGTCTAGTCAAGGCTATGGTTTTTCCAGTAGTCATGTATGGATGTGAGAGTTGGACTGTGAAGAAGGCTGAGCACTGAAGAATTGTGCTTTTGAACTGTGGTGTTGGAGAAGAGAAGAAGGGACTCTTGAGAGTCCCTTGGACTGCAAGGAGATCCAACCAGTCCATTCTGAAGGAGATCAGCCCCGGGATTTCCAGGAAGGAATGATGCTAAAGCTGAAACTCCAATACTTTGGCTACCTCATGTGAAGGTACCTCATTGGAAAAGATTCTGATGCTGGGAGGGATTGAGGGCAGCAGGAGAAGGGGACGACAGAAGATGAGATGGCTGAATGGCATCTCTGACTCGATGAACGTGAGTCTGAGTGAACTCTGGGAGTTGGTGATGGACAGGGAGGCCTGGTGTGCTGCGATTCATGGGGTCACAAAGAGTCAGACACGACTAAGCGACTGAACTGAACTGAACTGAACTTTCATGAAGAAGGTACAATTATCTCTATCAAGAGCCTAATCCTGAAAACCTCTTCTACTCACATATTCAAGACTACCAAATACCTATCTCTTTGGAATTAACTGAGAGCAATCATACAGAATTTTACCATAAATGGTCTTGTATTCATGGCAAAGAGTGAATTTATTTCTTTGTTATTTTGAGCTCAAGTACATAGAGAATTTGGGGATATTCTGTATAGCAATTTGGCCCTTAATATGCTGAGTACTGAAAATTTTTTAAAGTAATCTTTAAAAATAGATATCATATCTAAGCTGACCATTCATTCTGTTTTTGTAACTCACAATGATTTAGTTGGGCAGGGGGAGAAAGATGGTTTTAGAGGGAAGAAATTGATTAGAAGCTTCAAGAAATTAAACTTCATATGTTTTCAGATTTTGTTTCAACTCTTAAGATATACAGGTGACCAAAATAGAATTAGTTACCACTGATCAACACCAGAGAACATATGGGAACAATATAGGCTTGGAATTTTTCATTCACTATCTACAGAAGATGTTTATATTAGATAGTCTAATGGACATTGGACTTGCTGACGAGGGTGCTTTCAATGCTTAGGTCCTAGGGCTCATTGAAGAGCTCCCAAAGAAAATGGGAGATGATGATTTGGTCCCGGTGTATACTGGGCATTTTAATATGCTGGGAGGGATCTCATTTAATCCTCAAATCAGCTTAGTGAAGCAGTTGGTATTATGCCCATTATACAAAGGAGAAAATTGAGCTGCTCCAAGTTGGACAGCTAGTAAGCAGTTGAACCAAGATGTGGATCCAGAGCTACCTAACTCTAAAGCCCATCATCCTCCCACTCCTCTAAAGCAATCTGTTGTTCTTCTCTTTTATAATACCTACTCCTTATGGGCTACCTGACACCTAAGTTGATTGAGAACCTCAGCGTTGCATTATAACCACCTCAGTGATGTTATAAGAGAGGATCAAGGGCATTTCAGAATTTGATTTCAAAGGAACATCATTGGATGCCCTGCATGTCAAAGTTATAAACACCAGATTTGTTCAGTGCTGTCATCTTAATGCAGATTGCCCTCCAAGAGAGGGCAGTCTACACTTCTAGATGGTCAGGTCCTTGAGTTTCTTAATCCCCATGTTATCTAGCAAGGTGGTGTAGTCAGGAAGCATCTCAAATATTGGAATAAAAATGAACTAAGAATAAAAGGGACTGGTTGACAGGAGGCTGAATAGATTAAAATACAATTAAATAGGACACATTTTTCAGATTTTCTATCACATTATTTAATGTAGAAAAACTTTGCATCACCATTCTTATCTAGTACAGCAGGAAATCTCTTCTGTTTGGGGAAATGGAAAATGTTTTTGTCTGAATTGCAAACAAATGTTGCTTTATACCAGTAGTTCTTGTCTCCATCAAACCCAAAGTTCACTTTTATAAAAACTAAAATTTTCTTGACCATCCTATATAGAAATTCATAGATTTGATAACATATAAAATTTTAGAAAAGAATATAATGCCCTATGTATAATGCAAAAGAGAAATAAAAGTCATAACATTTCATCAGTAAAAACCTCAGGCATGACAACCATTTAAAGACACAGTGTATTACCATTGTTGTTGTTCAGTACTCAGTCATGTCCAACTCTGTGCACCACACAGACTGTACCACGCCAGACTTCCCTGTCCTTCACCATCTCCTAGGGCTTGCTCTAAATCACATCCACTGAGTTGGTGATGCCATCCAACCATCTTGTCCTCTGTTATCCCCTTCTCCTCCTGCCTTCAGTCTTTCCTAGCATCAGGGTCTTTTCCAATGAGTTGGCTCTTCCCATCAGGTAGCTGAAGTATTGGAGCTTTAGCTTCAGCGTCAGTCGTTCCAACAAATATTCAGAATTAATTTCCTTTGGGATGGACTAGTTTAATCTCCTTGCAGTCCAAGGGACTCTCAAGAGTCTTCTCTGACACCACAGTTCAAAAGCATTAATTCTTTGGTACTCAGTCTTCTTTATGGTCCAACTCTCACATCCATACATTACTACTGGAAAAACCATAGCTTTATTATGAATATTGATATTACTAATACTGATGGTGTGTATTGCTATGAATGCAACAACTACCGTGCAGCCTGATATGGTGTGTATTCTGCTGACTCAAAAACTGTTGCATTGCTCTCAGTGGTGTGATTTTTTTTTTTTTTTGCTTCTCCTACCCCACCTTCCCAGTGATGACAACCTCTTGGTAAAGTTCCAAAGAAACCAAACTACAATCTCCTTCTTTGATTTTTACAGTAATGCATTCCTGGAAAATTCAGACACCATTAAAACTATATAAAAACATTTCATGATTATGTCTAAAAGAGTTGGTTTTAGGCTCCAGGATGCCTGTTAGGACAATTCTTTGTTGTATAAGACTGTCTAATCTAACCTCCCTGTAAATGCCAACCATATTACCTCAATCACTGGGACTAGCAAAAATGCCCCCACAAACTGCCAAAACATTTGTGGGGAGGTCCCTCTCCTTGAAAACCACTGCTTTGCGCAGACCTGAAAAGGTTCCTGAAAAGCTGTGTATAAATTTAATTTCCATACCTGGATCTGAATTTTCACATATTAAGCTTTCATAGAATAAGGTACATTTTTTAAAAAGACAAACTGGTTTCTGTAGCATAAGCAAAGTATCCCTGATTCACCATAAGTAGTGTTCTTAGTTCACCCTAGATGGTGAAATAAGACATTACTCAATGATGTCTGCCAAGGGAGAACACAGAGTTAACTTATGTGTGTACAGAAGCTGGTAAACAAAGAGCAGGTGGACCACAAGTATGATAAAGATGCATTGGCACAGGTACAGGCATCTGTATATTCAGCTGACTCAAGGATAGGCAAAGGCCCTTGGCTATCTCACAGGTCCATGGGGTCAACTCAGGAAAAAGGTGAGCCCAGGGAGAGATGGATGTCAACAGTTGCTAGGAAATGAAAAGTCTGTGAAGGAAACAAAGGATGTGAGTCAGGGTAGAGTGTGAATATATAACCGTAAACATAGGGTTAGGGATTGCTGTGATGTCATAGGCAGCCCAGGTTAAGGCAACCAAGGCTCTGAGAACTACCTGGTAAATATTGCTTCTTGAGTTACATTCTCTTGCATCTGGATCTTGAACTGGAGGGAACTACTGATGGGATGGCACAGAAGAATGTTTGAATCCCCATCCTTGGAATGGTAGCAGTACATGGTTTAGTGAACTCCCTTTCCCCACTGTTCCCGAGACATCTTCTGTTACCTCTACATTTCAGGAAAGCCAACCCATTTAAGTTGTATGAGGCAGACATCTGTTCACCATATTGCATGGGCCAGAGGAGTGTCTGGTTTTTTTGGTCCCTTTGGGAAAGGGAATGGTGGGCGTGACCTGACACAAATTCTGGCAAGCTAATAAAGACCACCATCCAAGCTCCCTCAAGCTAACCAGACATGGCCCAATCTTACTGTAGTTTGCATGCCTGCCTTAGATTTCCCTCTTTAAGAAGGCTCTGAAAATCAGGCCCAGACAGACTCCAACGCCTATTCATCTGAAGCTCGCTAGGCAATGTGCCTGGTGTCATTTGAGCGAGCTGTTTGGCAGCCAGTTCTTTTTGTTTTAATGACATGATTGCCCAGGCTTTCACATCCCATTATGAAACTTTTCATCCTTTACTCAAGGCTTTTTTTTTTTAATCTGCCATTTTAGTTTGATGGAAAGAGATGTTGAAGAGAAATATTTGCAAAATTGTTCTTTGGAGCCAGATGATACAGTGAGGCACGATTGCTGGACTCATTTAGGGGATCTATAGTTAGCCCATTCTTCCCTGTCCTAAAACTTTCTTTAAAGCCAAGTGTTTATTATAATCAGCTATGTATTGACTAATGACTAGTACAAACTCACTTTATTATTTTTGTTTTCAGCAATCAACTTTAAAAAAAAAATTGGAGTTTAGTGGCTTTAAAATGTTGTGTTATTAATAGTTTCTGTGGTACAATAAAGTGAATTAGCTACACATTTATATATATCCCATCTTCCTTGGATTTCCGTCCAATATAGGTCACTCCAGAGCATTGAGTAGAGTTCTATGCTATACAGAAGGTTCTCATTAGTTATCGTTTTTACATATAGTAGTGTATTTATGCCAGTTCCAATCTCCCGATGCATTCCACCCCCACCCCTTCCCATCTGTCCTGGAACTCTTAATGATTGACAGTGGTTGACTGTCAGGGAAGCCAACCTGGCATGAAAAGAAAGAGGGCAGGACTATTCCAGGGCAGTTGGAGATTCATTAGAAGAGCCCTAGGGATCTGCCTTGGGGCCAGCCTCACCTTTAGTCACGGAAAACAAGGAGACCCCTAGCTGTGTCCCGCTGTGCATTCAGAACCCTGCACGGAGGCAGTCCATCTGTTATTAGAAACAGTTACCAGCCAACAGCAGTGTTATGCCTGCTGCTTCACTATGGTAACTCATAACTTCGGGACTGTAATACAATCCACTTCACATCAAGGGGAATATATGGTATATCATATATACCCTAGTCAAAACACAGGCTTCAAAATTAGTTTTAAGAAAAACAGTTATATCTTAAGAACTTTCTCTGAGGTATCTTCAGGTATCAGACAGTTCTTCTCACATATTAGCTTTAGAGAAACTATTGGTGATGTTAAACCATGGTACCCACATCTTCTCAAGTGTTCATATCATTTGGTTTGCTGAAAGAAGTAGATGCTGGATTCCTGGGACAGTCACCCTCATAAGAGCCAAAAGGTTATTTTTCTTCACAACTATGACTGAGTATCTGGCCTGGCATCTGGCTGTGTAGTGGGAATGAATAAATCTAGAAGGCACACAGTAGCTGAGTGAACAAGCCATTCTTCCCTCCTTCCACCTCCTTCTTTCCCTGTCTCCCCCATCTCACTCCACCCCACTCCCATTTCTCCAAAAGGCTGGGTCAGAAGTCAGTATAAAATCTAGTCATGAAATAGACATAGTCAGTGTTGGTGGTGATTTACTCGCTAAGTCATGTCCACCCTTGTGACCCCATGGACTAGGGCCCACCAGGCTCCTCTGCCCATGGGACTTTCCAGGCAAGAACACTGGAGTGGGTTGCCATTTCCTTCTCCAGGGGATCTTCTTGAAACCTGGATCTTGTGCACTGCAGGCAGATTCTTTACCGACTGAGTTCCCAGGGAAGCCCCGTGGTCAGTGTTAAATGACTTAAAGAAGCGGTGTCTATATTGGTTATGAGTTTGGAATGGGAGTCAGGAACTACTTGTTATTTGGGTGACCATGAACAAATTATTTAATGTCTCTTAACCTATTTATCCATCTACAAAGTGGAGATAATAATAGTCTTACCTTATTTATTTGTTTATATAGATGAGAGATAATTCATGTAAAGTGCTTGGCACTATGCATGGAACTTGAGTATTCAGTAAATATTAGCTGCTTTTATTATTCTTCCATAGGCTGCTGATAAACATTATGTGGGTATCAGCCAAGCTAGGTGACCACAGCTAGGCTTGTGCCTCTCTGAGGAAAATTGCTATTTCATCCATCTCTGGAGCAACTGGAATGATTATTTGTACTGATTTGACCATTGATTAGCTTGGTTGCTATGGTTACATTACTTAACATTTGGGGATTTAGCTTCTTTGTTGTCAGCAGAGATGGCTGCTGTATAATCGAGATAATCAGAAATAATCACATGTAAAAATGATTGGAAGTGCCCTAAAGAATAAGTATGAGATTTGGGTTTATGCTACTGTTTAGATGCCTAACATATAGGATTCAGTAACAGAGTGGGAAGGGATATAAAAGTCTGGAGGTTCCGTGGAATGTACATTAAAGTCATCTATCCCAACTTTACTGACTCATGCATCAATTGAAGGATTCGTGATTCATAGCAATTAGGCCAACTGCTCTAGCTGTGTGTAGATCAGTAAACATGTCCTTTTGAGAAAGCTAAGTGTGTCACATGACTTCAGTTTTTATTTCGGTGCTGCTGCATGATAAAAAAGAAAATGGTTTTAGCTTTAGACAGATAAAAACAAAAAATTCAAGCTGTATTTTTCAACAGCATAGTTTTTTTTCACTCAGACGCAGTAAAACAAAATCACAGGAGTGGAAATTATATGGCAAAGAAAGTAAAAGAAAGTAGTGCCTCCAGTCATCTTCACAATTGTGTGAATGTCACTTGAGCATACCATGCTAAGCTCTTTGCATGTATTATCGTACTTAATTCCAGAGTGTAGATACCATTATCTCTATTTGTATAGGAAGAAGAAGTTAAGGCTTATAGAGATTAAGTACCTTGACCAAATTACAAGCTGTGAAGCATTGCCTTTTTTAAAAATGTCCGCTTTCCTGGTTTTGTTTCTTCACTGAGGCCATGGCCTCTTGGTGACAGATCACGAAGTAGAATAACATTTAGAGCAATGGATGATTCAGGGTGCTACAAATCTCCTCTCGAACTGGCAAAAAGTCAAGAATGATCTTATGCCATTGACACTTCATCTATGGAATCCCATACACTTGCCTCCATAGCTGCAGTTTCAGATCAGTCTGCAGCAGCAGAGATTCCACCCCTCTTTACATACCATCAGCACCTTAATCCCTGCAATGATCAGTTGGGTGGCCTTTTGTCAAATAGCCTACTGTTCACTTTCCTTCATCATCATCATGGAGCATGTCTTATGAGTAAAGCCCATCGATGCTGGGCACGTGGGATCAGAAAAATGAAGAAATTGCTCCTATTCCCCCAGAGAAACTGCTTTAGTGAAATTGACATAAATAACTAGGTAGGTAGGTAAAGAGATGCAAAGATATCTGAGACAGTGATAGATAAAAGAACAAAGGCCAGAATAACATGCTGTTTGAGCAGGAATGGAAAGGTGACTGATTCCAGTTTAAGACTGCTGCTGCTAAGTCGCTTCAGTCGTGTTCGACTCTGTGCAACCCCATAGATGGTAGCCCACCAGGCTCTGCCGTCCCTGGGATTCTCCAGGCAAGAACACTGGAGTGGGTTTCCATTTCCTTCTCCAACGCATGAAAGTGAAAAGTGAAAGTGAAGTCGCTCAGTCATGTCCAATTCTTCGGGACCCCATAGACTGCAGCCTACCAGGCTCCTCCATCCATGGGATTTTCCAGGCAAGAGTACTAGAGTGGGGTGCCATTGCCTTCTCTGAGTTTAAGGCTGGGATCTGCAAATTTCTTAGACATGATCTGGGCTTTGAAAAAAGAATGAGGGCTGACTCTGGGAGAAGGATCATGCTACCAGACAGAGAAGGTTGTCTTAATTGTCAAGTTCAGAGAAGGCCATCATGTCCCTTTTCTCCACTGAGCCCAGGTACAGTCTGAGTTCTTTCCTGATACACCAGCCTGAGATCACCTCCAGTTCAACAGAACTGATTGATTTATGGGATGAATCCTCTTGGCTGTTCCTGACTTAGCCTTTAGTGACTTCAAAGACAGACAGGACTGTCAAATTAAGTAATAAGGGAGTGATTGCACCCTGGTATACCCAAGTAAATGGCCATTTTGATAAGGACTTCTGATAAAAATAAAGCACGCAATACATATAAGTGCCTGCTTAGACATATGTCCTTAGCACCTCTTATCTCCTACCTTCTCTAGTCTATAATTTCTCTTGATGCTTTATTTAACAGACATTTCTTGTGCACCTATTTTGTGCAGGGAAGTTTTCTAGTTACCATATATATAGATGTATAAGATATAGCTTCTGTTTTCAAAGAGCCATCAATTAATGGATTCACAAGGCCAATGTTCAGAAAACTCTAAACAGGTCCATATGATCAAAATATCATCTGCACAAGCATTTTAAAGTTCTTCACTATCCCACCTACCACAAAGTGACTGGTATGAGAAAATTCTGTCTCTAAAATGTAGAGTCTGGCCTCAAGAGAAAGAGATCCATGCAATAAGAAAATGGCCTTTTCTCAGGATTTCTCAGCTTTAGTCCATCTATGTGATTTCATGTTCAAATGTGAATTTTGAGATATATCCACAATTTCTCTTTGTATTGGCCAACATTATAGGCTATGAATCCCAGTTGATTATCTTACCTGAATAATAAGCTTGTAAAAAAATAATAATAAAATAGGGAGAAAAATTGACAAGACAAAATCCCTTTCAGATATTCAGCCAAATGGAATAAATTACTTTTATATCTGACCCTGAACATGTGGAAGAAGAATAGAGAGCCTGTATTTTCAACTAATTTAAATAAAAGATGAAATTGAAACAGAAAGCCAATAACCAAATTAGTCATCCTGTTACAAAGAAAATATATCTTACTTCATTGTTTTAACAGGAAACATCAGTGGAATAGAAAATTGACCAGTCTTCTTATATTGGGGAAAAAAAACCAATGCTTGGTTGCCAGGGAAGCTCTGTTTGTGTTAGCCTTGACTACATCCTCTGTAACAGATTAGAGTCTTTAGGCTCTCATTAGCACATCATTAATAAAAGTTTTAAAATGACATTAATGACATGGCATTAAATGATGTGAAATATTGCAGTATTATTAATGTTGTGAGAGTGAGTGGTAAGGGATCCAGTTTACTATAACCTATTTTTCTACAACTTTTTTGCAAAATACTTTATATTTTTTATTATTTTTAAGTTTTTGTCTTCACATTTTACCATTTAGATCCTTAATGATCTCTAACCCATTTCTTGTAAATGTTTTTATACAGGGATAGTTTGATTATTCTGACCAAATCACTTATATAAACAAATATGAAGCTGTATGACCAATCTGCATATGGTCATTTTGTCCAGTACAAATGTGATGATAGAACACAAATAAAATTTGCATTTCTGTCCATATTAAAAATTATCTACAGATCTCCTATCTCTCTTTCACATAGAGAATTCATGGCACTTCAGTCAGTTCAGTCCCTCAGTCGTGTCCGACTCTTTGTGACCCCATGAATCGCAGCACGCCAGGCCTCCCTGTCCATCACCATCTCCCGGAGTTCACTCAGACTCACCTCCATAGAGTTAAGATTGAGATTTCTCCCAGCAATCTTGATTCCAGCTTGTGCTTCTTCCAGCCCAGTGTTTCTCATCATGTACTCTATGTAGAAGTTAAATAAGCACTTAGGGCAGGTATATTCCTTTTTTAAAAAATTTATTTATAGTTGATTTACAATATTGGGTTGGTTTCAGGTATACAGCAAATTGATTCAGTTATACATACGTACATACATACATACACACTGTTTAAGATTATTTTCCATTATTGGTTATTAAAAGATATTGAGTGTAGTTCTCTGTGCTATGCAGAAGGTCCTTGTTAATTATCTACTTTTTATTTAGTGGATTTCTATGATATTTAAAGTGAACCTATTTTGTTTTGAAAATTCTTGACGAAGAATGTGAAATAGAAGAGAATATCCAAAAACAAATATGAAATTGGAAAGTAAAGGTTATAAAGAAAGAGGGAAATACTTATCTTTTGTATCCAAAGCAAGCCTTTCCAGATAAGTCACCCAACTGGTCCAGTCACAGATCAAGAAACTTGATTCTAGCTTCATCAGATTGAATTACATTTATGACTAACACACAAAATACATATTTAAAATTTCTTCATTAACTATCTTCCTTTCCAAACACAGTGTGCTATCAGTGTGTTCTCTCATTGTGATTTTTAAGATTTCTTAGAGTAGTGTAAATTAAATGCAATAGCAAACACACCTAGGGCTTCCCAGTTTGCACTAGTGGTGAAGAACCTGCCTGCCAGTGCAGCGGATGCAAGAGTTTAGCCCCTGGGTTGGAAAGATCCCCTGAGAAAGGCATAGCAACCCACTCCAGTACTCTTGCCTGGAGAATCCCATGGACAGAGGAGCCTGGCAGGTTACAGTCCTGAGGGTCGCAAAGAGTCGGACACGACTGAAGCAACCTATCACGCACACAAGCACAAAGAAAACAAAGAAAATCACAACACGGAGGAAGGGAGCAGTCAACAGTAAGGGCATGCATGAGGGTAAACACTCTGAGCACATGCGCTCCTTTCTATTAAAGTGGAATGCGCCTCCACAGCATTCCAGTACCCTCTTTCCCAACCTATAATTAATGTGTGTCTCCTCTGTGGCATGAAACTAAAAATGTTCTCAGAGCTGAGCTACAGGCATTTCAGAGCATGCACAGGGCTGGGAGGAGAACAACGGGACTAGGTGACCACACACCATTGTTTCCTCTTCTGTTCTCACCAAAATGTCATCAGCAGAGCCACTGCCCAACAGGTGGATGTGGAGATGCATTTTAGATAGAAAAAGGCACCATATTCATATACATGTATGGTAGATGTTGAGTCTCATGTGTCACTGTCTTTTCTCCTAATTAGTTTCAGCCCTTGAATGTTTTATTATAATTAATGTGTTCATTAACTGTACTTATGCCCAGGAGTATGTTGCAGTGAACATTATTTTAAAAATTCAAGAATTTCATTAAACAAATAATGAGTTTCTGTTGATAAAATAGATTCATTCAAATGATTGAAAATACCTAGTACCAACTCTGAATAAAACAGTTCTTTAAGGGGAGGAAAAAACCACCCTTCCAAAACTCCAGCCCCAGATTGCCTCTTGATTATTCTAAAAATATAAGGTTGGCATCTAGCCCAGAAATTGGCAAGTGAAACTTTGATCCACCAAGACAGGGGATACCAGAGCCAAGGGCCCCCTGTTACATATGGCCTGGCTGCAATTGCCCAGGGTCTAAGCTGGGGATCCATGAACAGAGACCCACGGTGGACTTCAGCTGTCACGATCTGTGTATACAGACAGAACTGCTTTTTAGTCAGGATGGGACTTCGTACCTGAGGCTTGCAACAGGTTGGAATTTTAGGTAGCGTTCATGTTGAAGGGAGAGATTTAAAAACACTGGATGTGATTAGTGGTGGGTAGAATGTATGTGTGTGTGTGTGTGTGTGAGTAACACAGACAAACATAACTATAGTTACTGGTCACTTTCTCTCATCCTAAATGTTTGAGGAATTGATTTCTCATAGATCTCTGGGTCATATGTAGAATGTTGAAAGGTATATGTCTTTTATCTACCTATAAGCAAGCGAGCCTGACTTGTACCAGCTGCCCAAGCATGGATGACTATAATATCATTGGACACTTTGTCTTCATTGCTAAGTATGGCTCCTATACATGTTGCCTGTACCCTTAATCTGGCAGTAAGAGTCCATTGTGATCTGGGCCCCTCCTGAGCCTGTGGTTTTTGTTTCTTTGTTTCTTTTGCCTGCCCCAAATACTCTTTTCATGACAGCTGATTTGTCAGCCACAAAAAATATTAGATTATGTATGATAAAGTTTGCAGCGGTATGTGTACAAGTGCAGCATAAATGTTTATTATTTATATAGGTCAAAATTGGTATATTAACCTAGAAGTACAAAAAGTATGTTTCACTGCTTGTCTTATAAATTCATAAGTGTATAGTATTGACTAATTTCAGATTTTGCATATTCGGATTCTGATGACTACAGTTTAATTTGCTTCTAAGGAAAAAGAAACATCTCTTTTCTTCCATTGACTTGCTTTACCCTCATTTTTCTGGACTGAATGAAGATAGACTAGTTTAAAAGAATAACAACCCTCTAGAATCTGTTTTTTCCATAACCCCAGTTGCTACAGAGAGTATCTTTTTGATTTATCATATAATCTCAGATTTTGAAACTATTTCCTTACCCATAAATTGGGATAAAAATACCCTCTCTCCTTTATTTTCACTAGTAATGTGAGATTACCCTTTATTGTCACTGAAAAGAAAATTTTAAATATACTATTACATAAATATAAAGAGTTAGCATCCATTGCTAATCCTTTTAATGTCTTCAGTGTGTTTAGGAGTTTTACTAAATGTTGTCATGTTGTATTTTCTTAATGATTTTGTTCCAGTAAAAAAAAAAAAAACACTGGATTTAAATGTAATTGAGCCCATTAAAATTTGGTTTTTGCTTGTTTGGTAAGATCTATCTGAATTACATCCATCTAGGCTTACTCTCAGAGAAGGCAATGGCGACCCACTCCAGTATTCTTGCCTGGAAAATCCCATGGAGGAGCCTGGTAGGCTGTAGTCCATGGGGTCGCAAAGAGTCGGACATGACTGAGTAACTTCACTTTCACTTTCATGCATTGGAGAAGGAAATGGCAACCCACTCCAGTGTTCTTTCCTGGAGAATCCCAGGGACGGGGGAGCCTGGTGGGCTGCTGTCTATGGGGTGGCACAGAGTCGGACACGACTGAAGCGACTTAGCAGCAGCAGCAGCAGCAGCGGCAGCAGGCTTACTCTCTGTGCCTGTTCTCTCTTAGTCTTTATGTCCTTTGTACTTAATGAATGAAAGGATGGAGATGTTAAATAGAGGCCATAGTTGAGTTGTCTGCTTTGGGGGCTGGAGGGTCAGTCAGGAGGAAACAAATCTCCCACATCTCAAGTCCTGTGTCTCAGTTTTGCCTATTAACAGTTGGGGAAATGTGCAATCCTATTCTCTAAGGACCAGAAATTGATTGCCTGAGCATCTGGCCTCTCTACACCTGGAGGAGACCACACACAGGAGGTGAAACGGGAGTATCATCAGGTCTGGCGGCCTTGTCTTAGTGGGGCTTGTTTCTACGTTGTCAAGTACAGGAGTCATAAAACAACTAACTTGACTGAAGAGCAATCAGTCTGAATACAGGAGATCTGAACACAGAAAGAGGAATGGGAATTTAAACTCTGCAGAGCCATTTCTAAGAATATCCCCTTCCTGACGATGCCTCTCTTCTTAGACCTTCTTGGAGTTCATAGAGTCATCTTCAAAGGGGCGATGGATAAATCGGTGACCACTGTTACAAAACCAGCTGAAATCTGAGATGTCAAAGTGAAGTGGCTTTATAAAAGATCCTTGTTTTTGCTTAGGTTGTAAGTCTCTACAGGAGGAAGGAAAAGTTATAATATAAAGCCAGAAACTTGAGTGCCCTTTTTTTGCATGTGAAGGGAATGGCAGAATCTCCCTCACAAGAGGGAGATTTTTTCACTAATTTTATTTATGTTTTTATTTTTGGTTGCACTGGGTTTTTATTGATGCACACAGGCTTTTTCTAGTTGTGGCAAGTGGAGGCTACTCTCTAGTTGTGGTGTGCAGGCTTCTCATTGCTGTGGCTTCTCTTGCTTCTGAGTACAGGCTCTAGGACACAGGGGCTTCAGTAGTTGTGGCTCCCAGGCTCTGGAGCACAGGCTCAAGAGTTGTGATGCATGGGCCTAGTTGCTTCACAGCATATGGGATCTTCCTGGATAAGGGATGGAGCCCATGTCTCCTGCATTGGTAAGTAGATGCTCTGAGTCACCAGGGAAGCCCTGAGACAGCTTTTGTATTCTGGAAAATACCTTGCTAGGATTCCATGAATGTGATGTGGGAATTCCTGCCCCCTTTCTCAAGAGCTTCCCTACGGCTCAGTCTGTAAAGAATCTGCCTGAAATGAAGGTAACCTGGGTTCAATCCTTGGGTCAGAAAGATCCTCTGGAGAAGGAAATGGGAACCCATTCCAGTGTCTTTTCCTGGGAAGAAATTTAAAAGGAGCTAACTCATCACACGTTATATAGAGTGGGGACCCTGGAAAAGCCAGAGGGAGATGAGGAGAAAGTCTGGGAAAGTAACAGGAGACAGAGATCTGAATGTGGTGGAAGGACCCTTGACCCATTTGCTGCCTCTGTTCCTTCATTATTCACAACAGCCTTAGGGGCAGTAGAGGCAATTCACGGACAGGTTTTGGGAAAGAATGTATGCCCTTTCCATGTCACCCCTCTTGTTCCCATAGGAAAATAGAAAAAGTGCTATGGGGACAACAAGAACAACCAACCAGCCCTCACTTTGGGAGTCTGGACCTACTGACAAGGGGAAGGATGAGTGGGTGCTTACCACTTGGTCAGGAACTGCAGACAGGACATTTCTTAGAGGACACAAGGTATGCAAAGACTTGGTGGTCTGAAAGGACCTGAGCAGCGTAGAAAAAAACTCCTTAAACTGTGATGGCTCTTCTCAGACATGCTAAGACATTGTTTCTTCACCGTCAGAAACTGGGGAACTCAAGTAATTTGGTCAGGAAAGACTTGATCAGATCTGTGTCTTCTAAAGAGATCTCTGGTGCATGCCTTCCAACCATTTGTTTATTCAACAAATATTATAAATATTCATTGTGCTCCAGTTTGCCAGAATCATGCTCAGTTCAGTTCAGTCGCGCAGTCGTGTCCGACTCTTTGCGACCCCATGAATCGCAGCACGCCAGGCCTCCCTGTCCATCACCAACTCCCGGAGTTCACTCAGACTCACGTCCACTGAGTCTGTGATGCCATCCAGCCATCTCATCCTTGGTCGTCCCTTTCTCCTCCTGCCCCCAATCCCTCCCAGCATCAGGGTCTTTTCCAATGAGTCAACTCTTCGCATAAGGTGCCCAAAGTACTGGAGCTTCAGTTTTAGCATCATTCCTTCCAAAGAAATCCCAGGGTTGATCTCCTTCAGAATGGACTGGTTGGATCTCCTTGCAGTCCAAGGGACTCTCAAGAGTCTTCTCCAACACCACAGTTCAAAAGCATCAATTCTTCTGCGCTCAGCCTTCTTCACAGTCCAACTCTCACATCCATACATGACCACAGGAAAAACCATAGCCTTGACTAGACGGACCTTAGTCGGCAAAGTAATGTCTCTGCTTTTGAATATACTATCTAGGTTGGTCATAACTTTTCTTCCAAGGAGTAAGCGCCTTTTAATTTCATGGCTGCAGTCACCATCTGCAGTGATTTTGGAGCCCAAAAAAACAAAGTCTGACACTGTTTCTACTGTTTCCCCATCTATTTCCCATGAAGTGATGGGGCCAGATGCCATGATCTTCGTTTTCTGAATG